>CM070877.1:60811974-61081974 GCA_036365515.1 Torymus aiolomorphi | reverse complement strand
CATTCACCACTACGGAGCTCAAGGCTCATTTCAGGAGCGTCTCGTTTGATCAGGACACTCTACCTGTCGCAGATTTCCTGGACTCTTTGGCCTTCTCTACTCACAATGAGGAATTTTCATTTGACGAATTCCAGATTTCTGATGTGGTAGCCGTGGTAGTGCATTTTAATACCCAGGCCAGAGGGCCAGACGGTATTCCACAACACGTTATACAACTTGCTCTTCCTTTCTTAGCGCCCATTATCTGCAGGATCTTCAATCGATCCATGCGTGAAGCACTCTTCCCGTGTGATTGGAAAAAGTCTATAGTGATTGCTCTGAGTAAAGTGACCTCTCCCTCGTCCCTAAGTGACTTCCGCCCCATATCACTTTTAAGCTTCTTGTCTAAGGCCCTGGAGTGGCTACTACAACGGCAACTGTCTGCGTTCTTCGAATCACGATTATACCTGGATCCGTTGCAGACTGGATTTCGCTCGGGACATAGCACTCAGACATGCTTGCTTAAACTGACTGAGGACATCAGACTCGGAATCGAAAGACAACATGTTACTTTATTACTTCTTTTTGACTTTAGTAAGGCTTTCGACTCAGTCTGTCATGTCAGGCTACTTAAAAAGTTGCTTGACTACGGTCTCTCCAAATTGGCCATCCGTTGGATAGCATCACACTTAACGGATCGGGAGCAGGCGGTTATTGATGGCGTCGGAAATTGTTCCACTTACTTAAACCTCAATACTGGAGTCCCGCAGGGCTCTGTGCTAAGACCTTTACTCTTCTCACTCTACGTCAATGATATTTCTCTCTACCTAGGTCACGATATCTCTCATCTCATGTATGCGGATGACCTCCAAGTATATATTTGCTGCCCTTTAGGGGAGCTTCATCGCGTTTCCTCTATATTGAGTGCAAACGCCATACGCATCATGAGCTGGGCCAGGCAAAACAACCTTAGACTTAACGTCGGCAAAATAAAAGCCATAGTCGTTGGCTCGTCACACTTCATCAACAGACTACCATCAGTAGCAAGAAATTTCATAGACATAGGTGGTGACCGGATTCTCTTCGAATCCTCGCTTCGTGTCCTGGGCGTGATATTAGATTCCAAGCTCACCTGGAAAGACCACGTCGCACAGATGTGCCGACGTATGCGCTCTTTCATGTATAGACTATATCATTTTAGGAAAAGCACTAACCTCAGACTACGGAAGAACCTAATCTTAATGCTCCTCTTTCCTATCATAGACTATTGTTGTCTTGCATACTGTGACCTAACAGTGGAGCTGGATGATAAACTCCAAACACTCCTTAATACCGGAATTCGCTATATCTATGGTGTGCGTAGGTATGAGCACATCACACCCCACAGACTCGAACTGGGCTGGCTAACAACATCTTCACGTAGGGATTATTTTGCGGCAAACCTGCTGCGCAGGATATTTAACACTGCTACTCCATCTTATCTCTTAGCATTCTTTAACTTCCGTTTCACCACTCGTCCAGTTCGGGGTAATGTGGCAGTGTTAGACATCGCTAGCTATGATACCGAGGCACTGAAAAGATCATTTCACATTAGGTCTCCTTATCTGTGGAACTCACTGCCACCTCACCTTCGCGATATCACCTCAATCCCCCATTTCAAATCACGACTTCATCATCATCTCCTTCATTCTGCATAATTTAATATAGTGCAATTAACTTAATATAGTGCAACTTATTCAATTTTTCTCTGATATTTTTTGTCTGCGCGATTAATAGTATCTAGATTAGCTCACTCTGTTTTGCTACTATTACTCTGTATCTCGCTCTTCTAACACTATTTTTCGCTGTGTAAAACTACTACTTATTTTTATAACTACAGCGTTTGACTGGCCTACCATACTGTGTTAAAGCGAACAACTCATATGGCCCTCTGCCACTTTATTTCGCGGTATGTACCGTGCTTGCGTAGAGCCTACAACTTGTAAAACTATATTTTTGTATATATTACTCTTTATATTAGAATTTGTACAACATAATGTACAGTAAATAAATCTATGTAATCTAATGTAATCTGTCTGTCTCTGTCTGTCTGTCTGTCTGTCTGTCTGTCTCTGTCTGATACTGCCTGTCTGTCTCTGTATGTCTGTCTCTGCCTGTCTGTCTCTGTCTGCCTGTCTCTGCCTGTCTGTCACTGTCTGTCTGTCTCTGTCTCTGTCTGTTTCTGTATGTCTCTGTCTTTTTCTGTCTATCTGTGTCTGTCTCTGTATGACTTTGTATGTCTCTGTATGTCTCTGTGTCTGTCTGTTCCTGTCTGTCACTGTCTGTCTCTGTCTGGCACTGCCTGTCTCTGTCTGTCTCTGCCTGCCTCTGTCTCTGTCTGTATGTCTGTCTTTCTGTCTGTTTGTCTCTCTGTCTGTCTGTCTGTCTGTCTGCCTGACTGTCTGTCTGTCTGTCGGTCTGTGTGTCTGTCTGTTGGTCTGTCGGTCGGTTGGTCGGTCGGTCGCCTGTCTGTCTGTGTGTCTGTATGTGTGATTGTCTGTCTATCTGCCTACCTAACCAACCGAGAGTCGCCACTCTCTCTCTATTCCACATACTTACCGCAGGGTGATGCATGTCTCTCTCTCTCTCTCTCTCTCTCTCTCTCTCTCTCTCTCTCTCTCTCTCTCTCTCTCTCTCTTGACTCTATTCCTTCTTCTTTTCCTTTTATTTCCCACTTCGCATCTCAACGCCTACCACACTTTCTCTATGGTATGACTAGCTGTTTTTCCTTCGTCTTTCTTCATACTACTACCTCCCTCTCTCTCTATTCTATATACGCGACCTCTCCTCACTCTTATCCCTCTATACTCTTCATCTTCTCTCACTCTCTCTATTGACTCTCTTTTTTCCTTACGGGGAGGGGGGTGCGGGTGGTTCACCGCTGGAACCTCCTCCTCTCGTCAGTTCTTCGGCGGCCGACAGGAGTTGTCGGTAGCCGTACATGAGGCGTAGAGCGTCTCCGACCGAGATCCGGGCCATCAAAGGGTCTGCGAGTAGGGCCCCTAACGGTATCTCATTCCCCCCCCCCCCCTCTGGCTCACCTTCTGCTCTGTGAGCCGGTGGCGCGGCTCCGTGCAGCGCAGCTAGCCGCGCTTTTTCTCCTTCCTGCTGTTCTCTCTCCCTATTTCTTTAGTCTTGCTGCCCCGCTTCGAACTGCTCATTGTCTCTCCGCTCTCTATCTCTTCACTCCCTTTCTCTCTGTGCTCTAGCTCTCTGCTCTTCTTCTTCCTGTTCTCTATCTTTCTGCTCCCTGACCTGTCGCTCTCTCTCTCTCTCTTTCTCTCGAGCAGCGGCTGCCTCCTTCTCTCGAGCCTGCCGCTCCTTATACTCGATAGGAAATAGGCTGCGGCCACTGTTGTGGTAAAATCGCCTCACCGCAGGACGAGGGCATCGCAGAAGGGAATGTCCCCCTTGCCAGCAGATATAGGAAACCTTAGTTGGTGGATCTAGCACTGAATCGGTCGGTATCGGAGTCAATCCGCGGAACATTATGCCTCGGGTCTTCACTTGGCAACGCAGCGTCTCTATTTGGCATCCCTCGCCGTGGACTGCGATTCGTCGCAGACTCTCCCGGCTCTTCTCGTATCTTCTCTCTCCAGCTCTATACCTTGCTCTCTCTGACGACGATCTAATTCCCTGACCCTGGATCGAGGGGACATTGGTCGCCGAATCGGTGCAGACGGCGGTGAAGGCGACCTCGGAGGCGTAAAAGGAGTTGGGCGACCACGTAATCGTCTGCCTCAAATTGGCGGCGAGAATTATAGGGACGGGCCCTCTTCCTTCTACGCCGAGGACTGGGGTTTGCCTGCGCCTCGACCACCCGTACTACCATCGTCGGCACGCCCAGAGACTCTACTACCGACTCCGCTTCTCCACTGTCCCATTCCATGGGAGCCTCATCATGGTTACTCGTAGGCACGGGCAGCCATAATGGCGGGGGTTGCTCGTCCCGATATTCGGGCCGGATATCTGGCTCCGCATAGACCGCGGCTACCCCAACACCTTCAAGTACCTCTCGAGCATCCCTCAATACGCCTGATCCCCGTCTCACCACGCCATCTAGCAGGCTGGTCAGAGACGCAGAGCGGGCGTCCCTGTGCAGGTATTCTTGAAGCTCCTGTTCTACTTCTCTACTCTGCTGTTCGGACCGCGCGAACTCGTCGTCCGTCGTCTCTCAAGGGGTGACGCCCTGGCTTTCTTCCCCTTCCCCATCCTATCTTTTCTTCGTGGGTGTGGACGGGCGTGAATCGGTCGGCGAGGCTTCACCAACAGCTGCTTTCGGATGTTGGGCCCACTGCTGGGACCAACGCCTCGGGATGGCACTTTGGCTTCGGAATTGCCGAAACTATCTCAATCAAGGTGGGGAAACTGGTCCCTCCATCCGACGGTTCCACTTATCAGCTGCCGAATCCATCACTCTCTCTCTCTCTCTCTCTCTCTCTCTCTCTCTCTCTCTCTCTCTCTCTCTCTCTCTCTCTCTCTACCATCTCCCGCTCCTTCTCCTCTTCACGTCTTTTCTCCCGTACTCTCTTTCTCTCTATTCTCTCTATCTCCTCCGACTCTCTAGTCTGATGTTGCTGCTCTCGCGGTTTCTCCTCTCTTCTCTCCCGCTCGGTGGTCAAACTGGGCTCAGGCGACGACGCCTCCCTTTCCTCTCCGATGGTTACCGCTCATTGCTCGAGTGGCCTTGGAGGAAACTGGAGTTGGTGAACCAGCCCGGCGGACAGGTCCTCCACGCTTCCCTGCGGCAACAGTCTAGCAACGTCCAACGGAGGCTGGAACTCCTCCTGATAGGGAGGACATCCCCCTCGGTGGTTGCGGCCTCAAAAATCTCTATGTAAGTGGTGCTAAGAAAGATGAACACATCAGCTCATATAGAAATAAGCTAGAGTGGCTTGACTTAAGGGGGAGAAGGGCATATTTTGCAGCGGTTTTAATGTACAAAGTTATAAATTTGGGTCAGCCAGTGTACCTAGATCCCTTATTTCAAAAGTGCCAAGATAGAGTCGAGTTGAACTCACTGCAGAGAACTTATAGTTCCGTCATCACGAACTAACGTAGGGCTGGATTCTTTCTGGCCCCAGGGTACGCGACTGTGGAATTCGATTCCTCGCGATATTAAGAATGTTTCCTCGGCGAGTAAATTCAAAGCGGCGTTTAGGAAGTACTTGATGCAAAGGTCATGCGATGTCGACTGTATATATGTGTAAATAGAATATAGACGTGTACTACTATTTTTATAACAGTACTAAAATCTTTTTGTGATTAATCTTCTGATGTACATCTTATGAATAAAGCAATGTGATGAATTCAATCTGTAACCGCTAGATTGAAGAATAACTGTTGAGTAAAGGATACAACAATTGGATAGAATAAAAGAGTTTATTAAAAGACTTAAGGGGATGTGCAACCCTAATTTCAATATTTTTTTAAATCAACATTCAAACATTTATTTGGAAAAAGACGGCTGTCAAGCGCTCCGTACACGCAAACACTATATGCAGATTTTTTTCTGGATAATTCTATTGATATTTGCGTGAGTTATGCTCGTTTGAAAAGTAGGTCAATTGTAGATTCCTACTTACCGACAGTACGGTTTTTATTTAATTAAATAAATTCTCATCATTTTTTTGGAAAAAGACGTCTGTCAAGCGCTCCGTACACGCAAACACTATATGCAGATTTTTTTCTGGATAATTCTATTGATATTTGCGTGAGTTATGCTCGTTTGAAAAATAACGTCAGTACTCACATCCCCTTAAGCTAAGATACAGTATGACTATACTCGGCGCGGGTCATTCTCGGTCTGACGACAAGTTTGCAGGAGCGTCACGCTCGCCCGTCGGCTCTCACACGTTATGGGGTGGGGAGACACACATGTGTACATACGTGTGTCGTGCGCTGTACAATATAATATGTATATTCTCAACACGCCACCTTACATTTATATTGTACTATTTCATCATTTTCATTTTACATTTAACAATTCTCTGAATTTAACAAACTTATCTTTACATAATGCTTTCGTGAATACATCGGCTATATTATTTTCTGAGTCGATTTTTACAATTTCAATCTCTTTGTTTTTAACGCCCTCGTGTACATAATGGTAATGAATCTCAATGTGTTTTGAATTTTTCGTAAAGTTTCCAAAGTTCGCTATATTTATCGCACCTGAATTATCTTCATAAATCTTTATTGGTTTTTCAATATTCAAGTCAAACGTTTTTAATAATTCTTTTAGATATTTCAATTCACTTAATATTTCAGATAACGCAACGTACTCTGCATATGCCGAAGCCTTCGTTATACATTTTTGTTTTCGCGATTTCCAATTAATTACATTCTCAAAGACTCGAATTACATAACCTGATGTGGACTTCCTATCAACATTGTCTCCAGCTCAATCTGCGTCTACATAGCTATCAATTATTTCACAATTTTTATTTCTCTTATATTGTAAACTTAATTCTTTCGTTAAATAGAAATACTTCAAAATTCGTAATGCATATTTCCAATGTGTCTCAGTGTAACAATTTTGGAATCTACTTATGTAATTTACGCTATGAGTAATGTCCAATTAAATTCCTATATTTTATATTTGGTTCGAACTCTTTTGAATTTTCAATTTTTAAATTTGTTTCCATCGCAGTGCTATATAACTTACTATCTTTTATATGAAATTTAGTTGCTAGTGACTCAATATATTTTTCTTGACTTAATTCCATTTTACCATTTATATAATCATGCTTTACGTTTATGCCTAGATACTCATTTATTTCACCTAAATCTTTCATTTTGAAACGATCAGATAACAATTTCTTTATTCTTTGTATTTTCTTTTCATCTTTTCCACAAAACAACAAATCGTCTACGTATATTAACCCATTAAGTCCTGAATGGACGAATTTTCACTAAAGTTTTCAACGCTTATATTTTATGTGAAAATGAATTGTAAAAAGTATATGAATAAGCGTATTCGATGTAAAATTTGATGAACTTTTAGAATCTTTCGTTAGATTTTTCAAAAAATTAAACTGTCGAACACTGTACATGATTTTTTCCAAAAAAGATGGTTTTCAAAAAAAAAAAAAATTTTTCATTTCGATTTTTCAAATGGAATGCATTTAAGATTTAATGATCAAAATGCAGAAAACGTGGCCTCGAGACCTAAACTTGAAAATCTAACGATTTAGGTTTTGAAAAAAATTTTAAAACACAAAATGGCGGCTGAAACGCAGAAAAATCATAAAAATCTTCTGAAATTATTTACTCGAAAAAGATGGACTTTAGAGAAAAACTTTACTGAAGAAAAAGTTCTTAGAATTGATTAAAGAACACGCTGGAATTTTTTCAGAAACATAAGAAGCGTTTTTAAATTTTTCAAAATTTGAAAATTTTGAAAAATTCTGAAATTTGCCAAAAGGTTCTGGAAAAATTCCAGCATGTTCTCTGATCAATTCTAAGAACTTTTTCTTCAGTAAAGTTTTTCTCTAAAGTCCATCTTTTTCGAATAAATAATTCCAGAAGATTTTTATGATTTTTCTGCGTCTCAGCCGCCATTTTATGTTTTAAAATTTTTTTTCAAAACCTAAATCGTTAGATTTTCAAGTTTAGGTCTCGAGGCCACGTTTTCTGCATTTTGATCATTAAATCTTAAATGCATTCCATTTGAAAAATCGAAATGAATAATTTTTTTTTTTTTTTAAACCATGTTTTTTTGGAAAAAATCATGTACAGTGTTCGACAGTTTAATTTTTTGAAAAATCTAACAGAAGATTCTGAAAGTTCATCAAATTTGACATCGAATGCGCTTATACATATACTTTTTACAATTCATTTTCACATAAAATATAAGCGTTGAAAACTTTAGTGAAAATTTGTCCATTCAGGACTTAATGGGTTAATAGGTAAACAATGTCTTCGTCTTTTTCATGAATGTATAGGCATAATTCTACATTGCTTTTCCTAAACTCAAGTTTCATAACATATTCATCAAAGCATTCATACCAGTCTCTAGGAATTTCTCTCAATCCATACAACGCTTTTGACAATTTATATACTCTTTCTGTTCCATCTTCATAACCTTTTGGTTGATTGACATATACTTCCGTAGTTACCTTTCCGTTTAAGAATGCTGTTTCTACATCCATTTGTTCTATTTTGAGCCCATTTTTACAGCAATATGAAAATAAAATTTTTAACGTTTTATTTTTCGCAACTGGGGAATATATGTCATCAATTACATCTGTTTGTTGAAAAACTCTCACAACTAGCCTAGCTTTGTACCTATTATCTGATTTTCTTGTGTAAACCCATTTTACATCTATAACTTTTTTATTTTGTACTCTATCGACTAATTCCCAAGTTTTATTTTTATTTATGCATTCGATTTCTTTATTCATGGCTTCTTGCCAATTTTTACTCTCTTTACTATTCATCGCCTCCTCAAATGTACAAGACGTATCTACTCTACAGTATCTTACATAAATATTATAGCTTTCCTTTTCTGGGTATCTTACAGGACTTTTCCTATCACGCGTAGATTTTCGCGGAACTTTCAATGTTGCGTTTTCTGTATCTTTACATTTCCCCGAAGGTTGATGTAAAAATGAATTATTCATTTCTGGTACTTTACCTTGTTGATTTTCGGATTCATCTGCGCTTTCGAAAACACTATCATCAAGTTCCTTATCATTACTAGCATTACTCTGAGTATCATAATTTTCATCAAAACCAATACATTTAATATTTTTCTCGACAATATCTACATGTCTTGAAACTACTACTTTATTATTTATAAGAACTCTATAACCTACGTTACTATATCCTAACAATATTCCCATTTCAGCTTTTTGGTCCTATTTAGACAATCTTTTTTGTTCCGGTTTTCTTACAAAAACTTTACTCCCGTACAAACGTAAATGTTCGACATTTGGTCTCTTTCTAAAAAATATTTCATAAGGTATTTTTCTTTCAATCGTATTTGCTAACGTACGATTTTTCAAATACGTCGCGGCACATATTATTTCTGGCCAGTAGCATTTGTGTACTTTTGCCTCTGATAGTAAACATCGCGCTTTATCCATTGACGTTCTATTAAATCTTTCAGCTGTGCCGTTTAGTTCGTGCACATACGTCGGACAATTATTAATAATAATACCCTTTTCTTTGGCAAATTTATAAACCCGCTTATTTAAGTATTCTTTCCCGTTATCACATCTCAATATTTTTATTCTTTTTCCGGTTAAATTTTCAGTTTCATTTACAAATTGAAATAAACAATCAAAAACTTCCTCTTTAGTCTTTATGCAATAAACTTTAGCTATTTTACTATAATCATTAATAAAAGAAACGAAATATTTTTCTCCGTTAAACCCAGTAGTTTTAAAGGGACCGCATACATCCGTATGTGTAATTTCTAATATATCTTTGGCCTTCGTTCTATTATTAGTAAATGGCAAGTTATGCATCTTATTTTCAATACAAGTTTTACATTTCATAAATTCAGATTCAAGTTCATTTGGAACGCCCGTTAATAACTGCTGTTTACATATCGTATCCAAATATCTAAAATTTACGTGACCTAACACTCTATGCCATCTTTCCTTTTGAATCATGTTATTATTCTGTTCGGCACTATTTACACAACTTATATTCCTTCCTAATTTACTTTTCATCTGATATGTATCATTAAATTTAAATGCTATTGCAGTTAATCTATTATCACTATCTATAATTTTTGCAACTTTTCCTTTCAAAATTACCGTAATCTTATTATTCGTTAATTTTCCAACACTTATTAAATTAGCATTCATTTCCTTAGCAAAATAAACATTATTAATACTAACTTTATTTTGCTTCCCGAAGGTGACAAAATAAAGAGATAGAGTTCCTATCTTTGTAGCTTTTATAGCTCTATTATCACCGAGATAAATATTTACTGGTTCATTTAAACTAATACATTTTTCAAAATAATTTTCGTTATTTATAATATGATCAGAGCATCCGCTATCGAGTATCCACTCTATCTCGCTTATACCTGACCTGTTTGTTAAGTTGGTGTACGCAGGGTGTGTCGTCGCTATCCATGCGCTCGCACCTTCGCCGCTCTGTTCGCTCGTGCTTGCTCCTTGTTGTCCATGGAATTTTCCGCGTCCTCTGCCGTAATGGCCTCTTCTGGCTGTGCCTAGGCTGCGACCACGTGTCGATGCTCTCCATGAGCTGCCGTTGCTACCTGCTTGTCCTCCATCTTGGCAATCTCGTGCGAAATGACCAGGTTTTCCACACTTATAGCAGTTTCCTTTTCTTGCAGTAAATACATTCGTACTTCTCTCGTTATGCTCTTTTCGATTCTTCCTTTCAGCTAGCTTAATTTTGTTTCTTATGTAATCAGTCGTTTGTTCTTCTTCTTTCAATGTATCAACCAAATCACCTATATAACTGTATGATTCTGGTAACGTGTTGAGCATATAATTCAATTTTTCTTTTTCGCTTATTTTAGCACCCGCGCCTTTTAATTCGTTTACTGCTTTTTCAAACTCACTGAAAAATGCCTCGGAATCACTATAGTTTCTCAATCTTAATTTCTCCAATCTATTCCTGCAGACTATTTGTAACGCCGTTGATTCTTTTAAATACATACTGTCTAGCTTCTTCATAATTTTGTATGCTGTTTCTTCTTCACAAACAAATTCTAATTGTTTATCTGATATCGCACTATAAATTATATTTATTGCTCTCAAATCATTCTGTTGCCATTCTTCTACTTTATCTGTTTCACTCTTTTCTCTTTCTATCACAATTTCCCATTTTTTGAGCTTCATGTACATTTGGATCCTCCTTTTCCACATACTGTAGTTTCCGCCATCGAATACTGGTATTGTTATATCTTTTTTATCCATTTCGTCTTCTTGATTATTCTCGAATGTTCCTTCGTGTTCGGAATCCTCTTCTTGCTTGACCTTCGGTGTTGTAGCTTCTTCCTTCGACTTGAGCGTTCCTTCGTGCTCGGAGTCTTTTTCTTCCCTTTTGTCAGGTGTCTTGATATAAGCACTCTATCTTTTGCCGAAGGTTAAGATAGAGAGCTGAGAAAGAACCACTGACCTGCTACCATGTTGAATAAAGGACACAACAATTGGATACAATAAAAGAGTTTATTAAAAGACTTAAGCTAAGATACAGTATGACTATACTCGGCGCGGGCCATTCTCGGTCTGACGACAAGTTTGCAGGAGCGTCGCGCTCGCCCGTCGGCTCTCACACGTTATGGGGTGGGGAGACACACATGTGTACATACGTGTGTCGCGCGCTGTAAAATATAATATGTATATTCTCAACAATAACTAAGTTCAATTATATGATACTTCGCGACTTGGCGATTGCCATTGACTATGTTTGTGATGATTATAAGATTGCGATATAATGTACACAAATGTTAATTATGTTCAATACTTTGAACCATCCTGAGCCGGGTTTTCCTAATAGGATTTATCCCACGTGGTTTGCCTATTGGGTTTTCCCCGTCTCACAGACGTGAGTCTGGGCGAATGCGGGATGGTAGACTGTATCTTAATTATTTTGTAATTTACAAATAAAAACTATTCTATTCTCTCGACACACGCATCGCCTCTACTGCTCGATATTCTCCTCCTGTAAGGAAAGAAAATTATGATTAGTTCTCAGGTTACCCTCTTTCTCGTATCCCTACTCTCGTTTTTCTTCGCCTATTATAACGTATATTCGCTCTCTCTCTCCTCTCTCTCTCTCTCTCTCTCTCTCTCTCTCTCTCTCTCTCTCTCTCTCTCTCTCTCTCTCTCTCTCTCTCTCTCTCTCTCTCTCTCTCTCTCTCTCTCTCTCTCTCTACTTTTTACACGCGCGCGGTGCGATGTATCTTTAGTTATGTGCGCGTTCGTTATACGACGGTTCGATCCTTCTCCTACCCCTAAAACGTAGTCGGTCGGCAAGAGTACCATCGTTATTGCGAACGGCCCTTCGAACTTGGGCGCAAGCTTGGCGTTAAACTTCTTCACTGCGTCTGAAAGGAAATGGGTTTTCCGTAAAACTAAGTCACCTACGCCGAATCGTACGTCCCGTCTGTTCTTATTATAATGCTGTTCTTGTTTGTGCCGCGCCTCATCCATATGCTTACTCACTAAATCTCTCAACGCGTCTAACCTCTTTAACTTATCCTCCTACACGTCTAGCTCCAGTTTCTCTGTTAATTTTACTCCCTCCACTTCTGTTCTCAGACTCTTTACAGGTTGCGGCTGCCGTCGAAAATTGAGAAATGCCGGGGACACTGGTCGATGATTGTACTGCGGTGTTCACCGCATGCCGAAACTCGTGGATGTGAACATTTCAATTTCGGTGATCCGAACCCACAAAAGTTGAAATTATGGCCTTTAATGTGCGGTTACTTCGCTCTACGGAATTTGCTTGCGGGTGGTAAGGAGGAGTGGTTATGTGTTGCACTCCATATTCCGGTAACGTCTCCTTGACCACCTTATAGTCGAACTCCCTCCCGTTATCACTGAGTAGATACATCGGTGTCTGTTCTCGCACAAAGTTATAGACATTATGATGTACCCCTTTCCAATAGTAGTATCTCGCCACTCGGTCATAAGTCTTCTCTATTCCTAAATGCCCGGCCGAGGGGAGGCAGTGAGCGTCGCTCAGCGCTTTCTCTATATCCATCAGACACCACTAACCTCCACTTCTTCTCTCTATTTTGAATTGGGTCTAGTAGCGGATCCATTCGGTACTTATATAGGTTCCCATCTTCTAGTTTCCAACTCAAATATTTCTTGGGAGACCTTGGGACGTCCTCCAACATTTTAAGGTACCACGGATCCTTGATTTCGTCAAAGCCGGCTATTCCCACTTCCTCTTCTTCTTGAAGTCGTGAAAGTGCGTCGGGCACGTGATGCAGCGCCCCTTTGCAATGGATGATCTCAAAATCCTATTGCTGTAGTTGCATCGCCCATCTCGTTAGCCGTCCCAACGGCTCCTTTAATTTATGCAACCACTTCAGCGCGCTATGATCCGTGATCACTGTGAACTGATATCCCTCGAAGCCACCATATTTTCTCCCTTCCTCTCATCTCTCTTGGTTCCATTCGCTCCTATCACTCCTCTCGGCCCCGAAGACTCTCGCTCTCTTCCTTCTGGTATCTCTCCACTCTCTATTATGTCGCGGGGTAAAGATGCCATATTAATCCGTTCTACCACTCGTAGCTCGCATGTCGGGGGAACAGCCGGACTTACGGCCTCCGTCCCCCGACTTGCTCGTTTTAAAATCTCGCGAAGGTGTGTGCAGTTCACGCAAGTGTGAAACACGACACCAGATGCGCAGCATACTTCAGAATGTCATCGGGCTCGGCGGTGCGGGAGGACGATCAGGGCAATTCCTGATCGTGTGGCCTTTCTTATTGCAGCCATAACCCACCACCTCGGGGCACACTGACGCCCTGTGCCCGGCTGCCTGGCACAGATTGCATGTTCCTAAGAACCCTATCGGTTGGTATACCGCCGGCGGAGCGTAACCATTCGGGTAGCTCGGAGGAACAGGTGGTTGACCGCCTACTTGTCCCGGTCCTTGCTTCTGCCCTGCGCTCGAATTTCTCCAATTATTCGCTCTATCCTCTCTATACGCTGTATTTGGCAGAAATCCGCACTTTGGTCCGCCGTTCAGTGGGGCTTGTTGCTGTACGGCTGCTGTCGCCGCCAACTCCTCCTCCGGAGGAGAGATTTGCATCGCGCTTAACTTCGCGGTGACAGTCTCCTCCCTTCGTCTCCTGTCTTTGCTGATCCTCGCGGCAGGTTGTTCGCTCCATGTTTGAGCTCCTTCTTTGTTCGTTCGGGCTCAGTCTTCTCTGGGTTCGCCGTCACCGCTTCTGATTCCTCTCTCGACACTGCTGCCGCCGCCTTCGCCTTATCTCCCGTCCCCGGAACTCTCATTTTGTCCGCCGAAGGTGGGCGAACGTATCTCAAGTTCATTTCCTTCTGTCTCTTCCAGTATTTGCCGTAACGTTCAATGTCGTCCATTGCCTCAATTACCTTATCGGCCATGGCCCTTCAAGTCCTTCAAGAGAATTCATTAGGCCTTTTCAATTAGTTATCGCTCCGGCGGGGGTACTTTCAAGTGCGTTACTATGTATTGCAAGCTGTTGATATAGGGGGCTATCCTTTCACCCTTTGCTTGTATCCGCTTATGTAAATCATCCAACAGGTCGGCTCTATCATACTCCATCTCGAAACCTCTTCTTGAAATCCTTCCATGTCTTTATGTGCGACTTTACCGTCCTATACCAGATGAAAGCGCGATCGCCCAGCACACACGGCATCGCACTCAATAGATTTTCTAACTGCTCCCTCGCATCCTCTACACACGACTCCAACCGATCCAAAAACACTTTAGGGTCCTCCATGGCAGATCCCTCGAAGCGGATTCCCGACCCCTTTAACAGCTTGACCGCTTGCGACTTTCCGCTCGGTCGGCTTGGGCTTATGCTTAGAAAAAAGGTCAGCCAAATAACCGGGCTCTGATGTTTCCGATAAGGAGTGATATGTTCATCTCTCCTAACCCCAAATATGTATCTCACACATTAATTGCTCAGTCTTTGCAGTCGGATGCGCTGTTCGTCTGTCACGTCCAAACACACCACCGAGCAGTAGTCCAGGTGGGGTTGTGCTAGGGACTCGATTAGTCTCCTACGGATCATCTCATTGGTGCAGGCCCTAATGAATCGCAGACTGGAAACGGCCTTGTTTACTTTCTTGGTAATTGAGTCAATCTGCGGTTTCCACGTCAACTTGCTATCAAATACAACTATATATATATATATATATATATATATATATATATATATATACAGGGTGTGTCAAAAGTTCCGGGACGGCCAGTTATCTCAGCGGGAATGCATTTTCGGAAAAAATGTTTCATACAAAAAATGTAGGATTTTTCCCTGGCTATCTGATGGTGACCTTGAATTTGACCTTGGGCTTGACCTTCAAGGTCATTTGAAGGTCAAGTCGAATTTTTTAAATGGGAACCCTCCTTTTTTTATTGCGCAAAACGAAAGAGGGAAAAATTCTCTTTCCAACGATATAAGACACATACGCGGTCAAATGTGATCTAGAGGTCGTTTCAAGGTCAAGTCGGTAAAATGAGGTCAAATTGATCTTGGGCAGTCCAAAGCATGGAAACTAAGGGTGTTGGGAAAAAACTTTCCATACGAAAGTTTCCGCAAATCGAATGGAGCATCTGATGGTGACCATGAATTTGACCTTGGCCTTGACTTTCAAGGTCATTTAAAGGTCAAGTCGAATTTTTTGAATGGGAACCCTCTTTTTGTTGCAGAAATGCGGGAAAACTTACCTTTCCAGGGGTGTAAGATACATACGGGGTTAAAAGTGAGCCGAAGGTCATTTGAAGGTCAACGTTCTTATACTCCGATCATCTGGACACCCCATCGAATTTCGTGTATCAGGGCATTAAAAAACATTTTTTGTGCAAACGTTTCTGGATCAAAACCCAGACCTGGGACCTGGCTAATCACCGCTGACCTTGGAACGACCTTCGGTCGACCCAACGGGGCAAACCGACCCCAGATACGGGTTCAGCGACCCCGAAAACCCATGGGTCCGTGGTTTCAAGCACCTTCTGCAATTCCTTCTGGTTTGACCTTGGAACGACCTTGGGTCGACCCAACGGGGCAAACCGACCCCAGATACGGGTTCAGCGACCCCGAAAACCCATGGGTCCGTGGTTTTAAGCAACTTCTGCAATTCCTTCTAGTTTGACCTTAGAACGACCTTGGGTCGATCCAGCGGGGCAAACCGACCCCAGATACGGGTTCAGCGACCCCGAAAACCCATGGGTCCGTGGCCCGCATTTCTGCAACAAAAAGAGGGTTCCCATTCAAAAAATTCGACTTGACATGCAAATGACCTTGAAGGTCAAGCCCAAGGTCAAATTCAAGGTCACCATCAGATGCTCCATTCGATTTGCGGAAACTTTCGTATGGAAAGTTTTTTCCCAACGGCCTTAGTTTCCATGCTATGGACTGCCAAAGATCAATTTGACCTCATTTTACCGACTTGACCTTGAAACGACCTCTAGATCACATTTGACCCCTTATGTATGAAGGTCAAGCCCAAGGTCAAATTCAAGGTCACCATCAGATAGCCAGGGAAAAATCCTACATCTTTTGTATGAAACATTTTTTCCGAAAATGCATTCCCGCTGAGATAACTGGCCGTCCCGGAACTTTTGACACACCCTGTATATATATATATATATATATATATATATATATATATATATATATATATATATATATATATATATATATATATATATTCACATCTGGGACGCATTTTGAGGATTATATAAGTCATATATACCGAATTTTGAAGATTTTGTAGGCATTTTGAGGAGTCTCCTCAAAAGTCCAAAGCACTCGAGAGGCATTTTGAGGATTTTTCAGCGGTTTCCACAATAGTGTGTTAATACATCGATTTCGGAAATTCCGTGATATTTTTCCGTAAAAGCGGGCGCCGCAGGCGTCGTGGTGTTAGTCAATAACCTTAGGGTCATTATTTCTTTAGTCACGCGCTTGTTTATTGGTTGTTTATAACAATGTTTATATTTGTGTCACCACTATTGTACAAATTCTTTATGAAATCCTCAAAATACCGTACAAAGATATATATATATATATATATATATATATATATATATATATATATATATATATATATATATATATATATATATATATATATATATATATATGTTTTATGTTAGTTTCCAGGACATTCCAGATGTTTAACGTTTGTTTCGGGGACATTTGTTAGTTTTGGGGACAGTCCCTGAATCTACATATGTTTAACGTCAGTGTTGAGGACATCGGCCCCCATAAGAGACATTATTTCTTTAGTCACGTATAGGTATACAGTAACATGGGGTCCTGGGAACTAACGTTATACAAGTTTATATATATATATATATATATATATATATATATATATATATATATATATATATATATATATATATATATATATATATATATATATATATATATATATATATATATATATATATAAATATATGAAACGCTAGTTATGCAGACACTTTCCGAAATTTAAATAGACTTATGCAGACAGAGACCGACTTATGCAGACGTCAGCATAAGTAGAGAGATTATTTCTTTAGTCACGCTAGACTTGTGCAGACACTTGTATAAACGGTACTACACTTATGCAGACAGGTCACGTGGTCTTATACATTGGTGTCAGCATAAGTCCATGTTTATATGATTATATATATATATATATATATAACAACGTTGAACCCTGCTTTCTGGGAACTATAGTCTCTTTCGCCAGAGTTCGGTCAACGTGACTAAAGAAATAATCCCTCTCTCTGGGTAGAAGGTATCAATATTGGTTACCAGAAGCTACCGATTCACATACATCTTTCCTGGGGCCTCCCCGAACATTGTGGTGATTATCAGAAAAGACGGCTGCACATATACATGTTCCCAGAAACTTGATTTTCACACACACACACACACACACACACACACACACACACACACACACACACACACACACACACACACACACACACACACACACACACACACACACACACACACACACACACACACATATATATATATATATATATATATATATATATATATATATATATTATATATATATATATTTCTTTTACCAGATTTATGGAGCCCTTTTATACCCATGAGCATATTTATGGAGCCCGTTTTCTTTTATGGAGCCCGGGTCCCATAAAATATTCTTATACGGCGTTTATGGAGCCCGATCTAGAGTTTCTATACCCAGAGAGGGATTATTTCTTTAGTCACTTCTATACGGGAACTCTGGGCGTAGGTACTAATATACAGGGATGAGCTCCATAAAGGGGTTAAGTGATAATTATATATATTTATATATATATGTGTGTGTGTGTGTGTGTGTGTGCGTGCGTGCGTGCGTGCGTGCGTGTGTGTGTGTGTGTGTGTGTGTGTGTGTGTGTGTGTGTGTGTGTGTGTGTGTGTGTGTGTGTGTGTGTGTGTGTGTGTGTGTGTAACGGTATGACCTGCCGGACGCTCAATAGTTTTCCAGAGTTCACTGGTGGGGGGGGATAAGGAGGTTCAGGTGGCTTGAATGAAATTACAAGATACTATTCTAGCAAAAGAAATAACAAAAATAGGAGTTTATTTACGAAATAAAGGAATATAAATTGTATAAACAATAATTGGCAATAATGACAAAATGGTTAGGTCGTCTGCCACGCCGTAGATTAAGCCATCTCAAACATACAAGATCAGAAAACGCACTTACTACGGATCGTTATTACAGTTCGCACGCTAACGCCCTCTCGCGGCCGTCGGTTTTTCCGACGAAAGGTGTCGAACGCAGGGTGGTTACAAGGTGCGATTAGGAGATAGTCGGGGAGAACGTTTTTGTAGCATCAGTACGTTAGTAGCAAGGGTGTTCCGCGTTCCGCCGTCTAGGAGCGGGTCAGTTACTCGCCTCAACACGTGTGTGCATGAGGCCAAGGCGAGGATTCACCCAGGAGCCAGTTCGTTCCTGCCCTATGTGTGCACGATGGCAGGGACGCGGCTGGTTCCGGCGTTCCGCTGTCTACGAACGGTGTCACTCTCCTAGGGACGTATGTGCACGAACCCTGGGTGAGTTTAGCCCCGGTGAACTCGTATGTTCCTACCCCGTGTGTGCACGGCGGTAGGGACACCTCGTGTTCCGGTGTTCCTGGAGGTTACGTGTTGATAGTAGGGTAGGAATGAGTCCCAGTCCTTCAATGTTCCTGTTCCGAATAGTCTAGGTACCCCCAGGTACACGTGTGTGCACGTTGTAGTTGGTGTTCGTATTCCGGGAGTCACTCTGACCCTAGCGACGTGTGTGCACGACGTTAGAGTCAGCGGCAATTCCGGAGAGTGTCGCTCAATCTAGATTTGTTGTATGGTTCGTGGACAACTCGTGTAAACTCGTCTAGGTTCCGGATAGTTCGTGGCGGAGAGGATAGACGTGTGCTCCGGACGTTCTAAGACTGCGGTCGACGTCGGAGACGGATCGGTCGTCGCACTTGGAAACGCGGCGGCAAGGAAATAATGAAAACGGAGTGTTCGGACGAATTAGCCTGTGTGTGCATAGTAAAGGGTTGATTAGTGAGGATGGAGACTGGAGAACGGTCGGTAAAGGTCTGCCTCACACTGGAGAGTGCCGGATTTATATACGTTAATTTTCCCGCGCAAAGCTGCGCGCGCGGCTGTGGCGGTATGGTCGTTTCTGCACGAGTTGCTGCGCGCGTCGAGATTGTGGCGCGCATGCGCGAAGCAGGCCGTGTGTGCCCGCGCACGAGCTTGTTACTAACCTAAACGACACCTATGACTCGGCGACTTTTCGCCGTACGAATCTAACCTACCATGACACGGTGGTTTAGCAATGAAGGAGCGGAGCCTTCGTTGCACATCCCCCCTTCTTCGAGAGAACGAAGTTCTGCGTAAACTCATCGGTCGTGCAGGTCCTATGTGTCGTATCTGTCCGGTGTTGGGCACCAGATGGAGGAGGTGTTTAATGCCGTTGTACCAGACTACATACTTCCTGACTCCCACCGGGACGTTTACCGTGACCCCATCAGGTAACGTGTGGGTGACGCGAGGCACTATTCAGGTGGTGTCGCGCTCCCGAGGAGGTTCTCCCGTACGTGATGAGGGTGTGGACTCCTCTTGCATCGGTGACGGTGCGGATGATGTTGGGTGAAGTGCCGATGGTGGCGTCTGCGTTGCGGCCGATGTTGAGGGCGTCGGTGTCGGTGGTATCGGTGGGGTGGGGACCGCTGTTGGTCCTGGAACCAGTACGACGGGAGTTATGGCTGATGGCGATGGCGCTGAGGGGGCTGCGGCCTGCATGGCGATGGTGGTCGTCGAGGTCGAGGGGATAGCGGGTTCTGGAGCTGATATGCCTGATGTTCCCGGTATGCTGGTGTTGTTGATCGCGACCACGGCGGGGTTCGACTTGGTGCCGAAGCGCATCCGGCGCAGCGCACCCTGCAGCTGCGGTAGCGCCCCGGGAGCCAGTCGCAGGATGCTCTTGACCTTTGGCTTCCCGGACGCTGTCGCCATTTTAGAGTGGCTTGATACCACCGCTATTTTGCTTCTCGCTGCCGGTGTCCTGATCGCCAGTGATTCCGCAGGAGCTGGTGGGAGGATCGGCGTTGGCTGATACAGCGGAGTCTTCCCCGATGCCGGTGTTAGCTTTGGGGGTACGTACTGTAGAGCCGTCTCTCTAGCTCTTCGGTGCTGTTCCTCGGCGAGCTCTTCCCGGACCTGATGAATCTCATGGAACTTAATAAATCCCGTGAGTTCGAATTCGCGCTGCAGGGCGGCTATCTCGTCCTCAAAGGTGGTCGCGTACTGCTCCAGGATGGGATTGGCCATGGTTGAGGCTTGTTCTTTCACTGAACGAACCTCGCTTTGATGTGGATATTTATGTCCCTACCAACGCTTTCCCGGTCCTAACTTTTTCGCCCAGAGGGGATTTTCGCATTTTTCCCCCTTCCCGGCAAGTTAAAGATCTAACGAAGGGTCGATACTTTGAAATCGGCGCATTCAAACTTTGGCGCGTTTAAGGGTCCGTCTATAATGTAGGGCAGCTTGATTCGGCCGTGTTCGCTCTAAGCCTAGTCTACAATTCCTTTGAGTATAAAATAGCCACGAGGCTTACCTACTACGATAACGCTCGCGCGACACCAATTCACGTGTCTGTAAGATAGATTACCTCATTTTCGGTACTGCTGCTTCCCACACCGTCGTCTTCTTCGCGCCAGCGTAGGCGCTTCTGATGCTGCTTCCTTCGTCTTCTAGCTTTCCTTTCGTTGGTCGGGATTGCCGTTGACGAGTAGGCGGGAGCCGGTTCGGGACAGGAAGTCCATCCCGAGGACTATGGGCAGTACCTGGTCGGAGAAGACTACCCAGGGTTGACGGAATCGGCCCCCTTTGGCGATGAAGTCGGCCCAGATGGTGTACGGCGAATGGAGCCGTTTCGGTTTGACCTCTCCGGGTCTTAAGTGGAGATCGGCAACCAGCGTCTCCTTACACACGTAAATGGAGTCGTTTTGGAGCAAGATTTCGCCCACCTCGGGTGAAACCGTGGTGATGAGATGAGCCGTGTTGAGAATGGCCTCGAACTTCTGACCGTGGACGGTGACGAGGACAAGGACGGCGGGTCGTTTGGAGAGCATGTGGAGCTCGTAGGGATTGTGAGTCGGCGGTATCTTGGTGAATACTGACGGATCGCGACGTGTCGACGTAATTTATATCCTTGTGTTGCCCCTCTCCTGGACCATCGTCTTCCCCTTCTTCGTCATTTCTCCGGTATGGCTTTAAGTCTCGCACATGAATGTGTTTGAAAATTTTTCCGCTAGAGGCTTTGAGATCGAAGATCACCGGCGACCTCTTTCGGTGAACGATGAAGGGCCCTCGTAATTTGGGGCCATCTTGGCGTCGAAGCTGGCAGCCTTGTTTGACAACATATGCTGCTTCTTGAGAACTACGTCGCCTTTGGTCGGGGCCCAATCACGGCGCCGTAGATTATAATGTTTCTGCTGTCTCTGGAAACTGCGCCATCTTCGTTTCGGCGAGTTGCAGAGCTTCCTGAATCCGTCGAAGGCGGTCGGTTAGGGGAGTGTCGGATCTCTTCCCCTCTTCCTGGTGGAGACTTCACGGGGGTATCAATTCTTGGCCGAAATTCATGTAGGCCGGAGAGTATCCAGTACTTTCACTCGTGGCTGTGTTATATGTGAAGGTCAGCTCTGGAAGAAGCAAATCCCACTTTTTCTAGGACTTCTCGAGGTACTGGCTTATGGCGGTTTTTAGCACCTTGTTTGTTCATTCCATGGGGTTGCATTGGGGCGTATACGGTGGCGTCCTTCGGTGTTCAATCTTGTACTCCTCCAGCAAGTGGATGAATTCTTTCCCAATGAATTGTAGGCCGTTGTCGCTAACGACGGTACCAAAACGCAAGACAATTTGCTCTTTGAAGGCCCGAGCTACGGCTGCACTGGTGGCCTTACTGAGGGCTTTTACCTCCACCCATTTGGTGCAATGGTCTTGCATGACAAGCAGCCAGGTATTACCCCTATCGGAGCGTGGTTTGGGACCCATTCAGTCCACGGAGACCATTTCCCAGGGTTGGGTGACGGTGTTCGCATGCGTGGCTCCTGGAGGCGGTTGCTCTGAGGCCTTGTGTTTTTGACAGGTGTGGCAATTGTAGATATGACTTGCTCCCTCTCGCAGCATGTCTGGCCAGTAGTAATATCGGGCTAGACGGTTGAGGGTTTTAGCGATTCCGAGATGTCCTGCGGTAGGGTCGTCGTGGGCTTCTCGCAGCACGCGTGCTTTGTCTCCTGCCGGGATGCATAGTTTCCAAGCTTCGTTTCCAGAGTATTCATTAAAGTCTAGAGTATGTAATATATGCCTAAATAAACGGCCGTTTTGTATGCAATACTCCGGAAAGCTCTAAGGATTGGTTTGCGCCCCGGCAAGAGTGTTTTTATAACACGATTCGTGGTGTCTCGATGTTAAAGTACACAAAGAGAGCGGTTGGCGTGACAGTGTGTCGGCGATATGATTCTCGGAGCCGCGTCTATAATGTACAACAAAATCCCACTGACTTAATTCAATGGCCCATCTGGCAAGATGTCCGGAGGGGTAATCAATCTTCTGAAGCCATTTTAAGGACTGGTGGTCAGTAAGGACGGTAAAATGATAACCCTCCAAATATTCTCTCATTTTCCAGATACCCCATTTCACTGCCAGACACTCTTTCTCCGTTGCGGAGTAGTTTCGCTCTGGTCTAGTCAAGGAACGATTGGCATACGCGATCACTCGTTCCTTCTCGTCTACAGTGTCGGTCAACATTGCCCCGAACCCTTCATCACTCGTGTCGGTTTGTAATACAAAAGGTTTAGAAAAATCCGGGCAGGCCAAGACAGGTGCATGCGTGAGTTTATACTTTAATTCTTCAAAGGCTTTCTGCTGTTCTTCCCCCCAGTGCCATTTGGCCTTTTTCTGCGTTAATTTATTCAATGGAGCAGCTATAGTGGAGGCATTGGAAATAAAACGTCTGTACCAGGAGACTATCCCCGTGAACACTCTTAGCTCCCGCACATTTCTAGGTTCGGTCAGAGCCTTAAAGGCTGTGGTCTTTTCAGGATCTGTGCGTATCCCTTCGCGGTCTATCATGTGCCCTAAGTATTTTAACCGTGTTCGGCCGAATTGACGTTTATCCTAATTCGTCGATGATCCGCTGCATTGCCGGGTTACGGGGACGGTAGCGTTGCTTGATTGGTGTAGTATCCTTCAGCTTGATTCGGTAAGAGGTGAGGTGAGTGGGCCCCGTGAGGGCGTCGAACCTCACCTTCTCGCTGGTGATTAATTCCTCGATATGTGCACGTTCGTCTTTAGAGAGTTCGACAATCTCTACGGATGAGTCGACAGTGCACAACGTACACCCCGAGGCTGGTACAGTGGGGGTAAGTATTTGTCCATCGAGGATCAATTGCACTCCCATCTTCTGCAGAGTATTCATCCCAAGAATGACTTCATGGCATTGCATCGTCAGAAAGGTGCAGGTCATTTCTTTTCCGGCTATCATGCAAGTACCAGTCACGCTGTGATCAAGTTGGGTTTCAGTGTTGTCCGCCATGGTAGCCACGATCTGCGTCGAGCGCTTCTCCCAGCCACAGGCGATGCACCAGTCTGAAATGCACGGGTGTATGAAAAACTGACTGCACCTGTGTCGACCAAAGTGTTGAAGATTTGTCCGTTCACATCAACGGGGAGGTAGCGGGGGTCGGTTGGTTCTGGGCTCGTTCTCCGGCCGCTGGTGGGTCGAGCCGACTGTCTTTTCCCGCTGGCTGGCCATGACAGTTCCGGTGAAAACTCCATCCTTCCCACATACGGAGCAGAACAAACGTGGCGCATTGCGACACTCGACGGGTGTGCCCACGTTGTTTGCATCGCCAACAGTGTTCGCGACGATCGTATCGAACTGATTGCACTTGCTGACGGCGTATGTGCAATCGATACTCGGGCCGCTTTCCATAATATCAATTGTCCATCTGTTCATCTTGAGAATAACCCCCGTGCCTTCTCATTAACGTCTGTAGGGCGGTGACGTATGAGCGGACGGATTCATGCGGTTTCTGGACACGCTCAGCTACTTGCCGGCTGAGCAGATATCGTTCGGATGGGGCTAAGTAGAACCCTCGCAGGGCTTTTTCGAAGGTAGCCCAGGTGTGGAATTGACTCGCCACATTCCGGTACCATTGTAGGCGTCTCCTCGAAGAAGTTCCGGCAGTTAGCCTTCTGGGTCGGTAGGTTTATCTTGGAACTCTCTTTCATTGGCTCGTACATATGCCACTAAATCTAGGTTTGTTGTATGGTTCGTGGACAACTCGTGTAAGCTCGTCTAGGTACCGGATAGTTCGTGGCGGAGAGGATAGACATGTGCTCCAGACGTTCTAAGGATGCGGTCGACGTCGGAGACGGATCGGTCGTCGCACTTGGAAACGCGGCGGCAAGGAAATAATGAAAACGGAGTGTTCGGACGAATTAGCCTGTGTATGCACAGTGCTAAAGGGTTGATTAGTGAGGATGGAGACTGGAGAACGGTCGTAAAGGTCTGCCTCACACTGGACAGTGCCGAATTTATATACGTTAATTTTTCCGCGTAAAGCTGCGCGCGCGTCTGTGGCGGCGGTATGGTCGTTTCTGCACGAGTTGCTGCGCGCGTCGAGGTTGTGGCGCACTTGCGCGAAGCATCTATGACTCGGCGACTTTTCGCCGTGCAAATCTAACCTACCATGACGCGGTGATTTAGCAACGAAGGAGCGGAGCCTTCGTTGCATATATATATATATATATATAAATACATACATCGGTACTATTGGGGTCCTAGAGTTTCTTACTCTGAGAGTTTACATTGGAATACCGGAACAAATACACTTGACTAAAGAAATAATGACCCTAAGGGTACCGTGATTCGCAGGGGGCCTGCGGCGCCCGCTTTTAGTACCGAAATTCCGGAACAAAAGCCCGGAAAAGTACCTAAGATGTATTGTAGACGAAGCCTTATGGACGTCAAAAGTAGCGATAGATGCATCGTATTTTTGAAGCCGGTCCCCAAAAAGGACAAAAGTCCCCAAAAGTAGCAATCTATGGTGTATATATACCCCAAAAGTACCAACACATATACCTATATATATATATATATATATATATATATATATATATATATATATATATATATATATATATATATATATATATATATATATATATATATATATATATATATATATATATATATATATGAGCTATTCTTTGATAGAAGAGCCACCCCCTGTGTCCAAAACTGTATGGCAATTAAAAAATCGTAATTAGGCTTAAAAGTTTATTAGTACTATATATTTTTTTTTGTCGTGTGGCTTTTTTAGAATCGCAATATTGCGGCTCCAAAATGGCGGCTCAAACTTGTAGTGTACGTGAAATTATCCCGGAATTTGAAAATTTTCCCGGAATTTAAAAATGTTTTCAACTGAAATAAGTTTATTTCTTATGTATTTTGATGCGCTGAATCCGAATCTAAAGTTGGTTTAACTCAAGCGCCCTTAAAATTTTGACTAAATCGCAAAAACTGCTCAAAAACGTGAAAAATCGTGAAAATCACAATATTAAGTATGAAAAAAACTTAGAAAAAATTTGTTTAACCTAAAATAAACATTTCATGATTTTTCACGTTTTTGAGGAGTTTTTGCGATTT
This sequence comes from Torymus aiolomorphi, assembly GCA_036365515.1. NCBI lineage: Eukaryota > Metazoa > Arthropoda > Insecta > Hymenoptera > Torymidae > Torymus > Torymus aiolomorphi. The sequence goes on along the minus strand of CM070877.1, from coordinate 61,056,078 downwards.
ACTCAAAATTTTAAGGGTGCTTGATCTAAACCAACTTTAGATTTGGATTCAACACATCAAAATACATAAGAAACATGTTTATTTTAGGTCAAACAAATTTTTTCTAAGTTTTTTTCATGCTTAATATTGTGATTTTCACGATTTTTCACGTTTTTGAGCAGTTTTTGCGATTTAGTCAAAATTTTAAGGGCGCTTGAGTTAAACCAACTTTAGATTCGGATTCAGCGCATCAAAATACATAAGAAATATACTTATTTCAATTGAAAACATTTTTAAATTCCGGGAAAATTTTCAAATTCCGGGATAATTTCACGTACACTACAAGTTTGAGCCGCCATTTTGGAGCCGCAATATTGCAATTCTAAGAAAGCCACACGGCAAAAAAAATATATAGTACTAATAAACTTTTAAGCCTAATTACGATTTTTTAATTGCCATACAGTTTTGGACTCAGGGGGTGGCTCTTCTATCAAAGAATAGCTCATATATATATATATATATATATATATATATATATGGAGCACTCTCTGTCAACGCGACACCCCCTCTGCCCAGAACAATTTTGATCCAAATGGGGTCTACCTCTTGACTTCTACTTTCGAACGCCGTCTGGCGATTCCGAAAATTCAAAATGGCGGATCCAATATGGCGGCTGAAAGTCTCGGAATGATGGAAAAACAAGTTTTTCTTCACTCTAATAGCGAATCTGATACGAAAATTGTTATTTCTTGCCACTAATATGAAGTTTGCGACATATTTTCTTACTACTACCGTTCAAAGCGAGCGGTTAAAATTATATTTCAAGGTCATTTTGAAGGTCAAAAGATATTTTCTGGATTTTCGGACTAGTATTCCACGAAACTAGTAGAAAACTTGATTAAGCTCATAACTAGACTTGACCTTGGATTATTTTTCAAGGTCATTTTCATGGTGAGTTCTAATTTTAATAAACCGATTTTTCGCAGTTATACTTCTTCATTTCATGCTATCAATCGGTTCTAATTCGGAACAGTAACAGAAAAATTGTGGTTATATCCACACTTTGAAACATTTCAGAATCACTGAAAAAAGTTTGGTGGAGAAGAAACACGTTAGCGTAGAGTATCAGTACCAAATGCAAGAATTGTTTCGTAACTAAACATTAAGTCCTTTACTCTCCCATTTTAGAGCAAATATTGCACTAAAATTGTTCCGCATTTAATATATTTCATCGTTCTTCAGGAGTACAAAAGTTTAGGGCAGGAGAAGCACTAAAAAGTGTGGCAATGGTACAACACATTTGTGCTGCTACTGCCTTTTTGATTTGGTGCTCCTCCTGCACAAAAATCGTGCAGTATACGCACTGAGAGAAAAAAACCGACGTGACGCCGTGGATGCTATAGTTGGTGTAAGACCGTGTGACTTTTTTTTTATTTTGCAATTTTTGAATTGACTTTGAAGGTCAACGACGAGGTCAGATTCAAGGTCATCAGACCAGACAAATCCTCGTTGAAAATTACTTACGGTATGACCTTAGCTTTTTCAAAAAATATCGTTTCTGGGAAAATACGGGGGTCCCATACTTTTTGATAACCCTATAATTAAACTTTACAATAGAACATTTCTAAAATCTCTCTAACTTTTTTTATTCCTCTTTCGAAACTCTTTAAGTACCGATGCTTCTCTAAAAGTTTAGTGCGGCTGTTACTCTAACTCTTTGGTGTATCTGTGGTTCTATATTTCGTGCATTATCTTTCCTAAACGTTTCGTACATATAGTTCCCATCGATTTTCGAGAGGATTCAAATTAATTCGAAGACATTTTTCACAGCACCTGTTCTAACAGTCCTACGTTTTATATTCGAGTATTATCACTTACTTAGATGGATTGAATATGTCTACTGTAGCACGGTCCGATCGTTGTATCAACCCTCTCAATGGTAAGGGTCACATAGGTAATGATTTACGCTTGTTGTCGAACAACTTAAAACGAAGATTTCCAGATTTGCCAGATAATTCAAAAATTTGTAGTAAGTGTAGAAAGTTATGTGGATCTCCCATTTCATCTATTGGTACAAGAGATAACGAAGGCAACAACGAATATGAAAACATGGATATAGAGACATCAGAAAACACTGGTATTGATAAATCTGTTCAAGAAGCTACACGATCAGCTAGAGAAATCGAATTGGAAGACATGTTTTCAGAATTAAAAGAAAAGTTTTCTAGATTAGCAGTTAATGACCCTTTGAAACTAACTATACTTACAATCAACTTGGAATATTAGTCGAATTTTCCGTGAATTCAATACATCAAGACATTTAGTAAGAAAGTCGAAAAAACTCAAAGCCGATGGAGGTATTTTAGCTACAACAACGGCTAAATATGGTAAAACTTTGTCAAAGGCAGTAATAGAAGTCATTGTTGAATGTTATAATAACGATCTGCACAGTCGGATGATGCCGGGTCGAAAAGATACTGTCTCTGTTATTATTGATGGAAAGCGGACTCAGGTGCAGAAACGTCTTTTATATTTTGATTTACGAGAACTTTGCGAATTATTCAAGATAGCAGAACCAACAGTGCAAGTAGGATTCAGTACTTTCGCGAAATTACGACCAAAACATTGTGTTCTTGTTGGTGCTAGAGGAACGCATAGCGTCTGCGTTTGCACCATTCATCAAAATTGTAAATTGATGTTGGATGCAATCGATATTCAGAAGGTCACGAAAAATCAAGAAGAACCCATTTGTAGTTATAAAGATTGTTTACAGCAAATTATGTGTAAGAATCCTACACCTGACTGTCACTTGGATGAATGTTCGAAGTGCCCTGGTTCTGAAAATCTTACGTCTCGTTTACTTGAAATATTGGATGGGGCAAATATCTCACAAATTTAGTGCTGTGCGTGGTCAGGAACGGATAGATCAACTTTGCAGAATTTAACTCTACCAGTTGAAGAATTTGTTGATGAATTATATGCCAAATTGGCGATACTCAAACCCCACTCATATATTGCCAAAGAACAAGGTAATTTCATTGCTCAAACAAAAAGTAATCTAGGCAATGGAGAAGTTCTGGTAATGTTCGACTATTCTGAGAATTACTCTTTTGCAGTTCAAGATGCATCTCAAGCCTTCCATTTTAATAATGACCAGTGCACTGTTTTTCCAGCTATTTACTATTATAAAGAAGATTCAGAGCTGAAGCATGAAAGTTGTGTATTCTTGTCGAATAGATTGAAGCATGACACTTCTTCTGTCTATACTATTCAGAATTTATTGATTCCAGAAATCAAGAGAAAAGTAAAAAAACTTAAAAAGATTATTTACGTGACAGATGGAGCAAAACAGCATTTCAAAGAACCACTTTCAGATAGCGAATCTTCTTCATCATGAGAAGGATTTTGGTATTGAGGCAGAGTGGCATTTTTGCGCCACTGCTCATGGTAAAAGCTGTTATGATGGTCTTGGTGCAATATTTAAAAAAGAAGCTTATAGAGCTAGCTTGGAGGCGAAACCGAAAGATGCTATTCTGACGCACACATCTCTTGTGAAGTGGGCTAAAAATCATTTTGAAAATATAAGGATTTTTTATTTTACGCAGACTGAACATGATAAATTCAAAAGGAAACTCAATCGTAGGTTTCAAGATGCATTACCTGTCCCACAGATTCTTAAACATAATTCTTTTCAATTATCAAGTGACGGGAAAGTTATCATGAAAAGGTACTCGAATGCTGCTAAGTCTGTATCTGTTCTACTTTAATTTTCAATGGGAAAATATACTGAATTTTTTTTCTAATATTCAAGTTTTTCTATTTTTTATCCTCCTTTTTTTTAATTTTTTTTATGTTCTGAGAGAAGTAGTACCTCCACGTGGTTCAGAATGGGTTATGCTAAAACTACTTGATAGTTCTATTGTGGAACTTTATCTTCTCTAAGGATTTTATACATGAAATTTTTATATCGCCGGTCCCACGATATGCACAAAGGAACAAATGTCTCATAGGAGGTTACGTTCAACAAAACATTAATTATGCAGAGACAGAAATCATGACCTTGAAAAATGATCCAAGGTCAAGTCTAGTTATGATCGTAATCAAGTTTTCTACTAGTTTCGTGGAATACTAGTCCGAAAATCCAGAAAATATCTTTTGACCTTCAAAATGACCTTGAAATATAATTTTAACCGCTCGGTTTGAACGGTAGTAGTAAGAAAATATGTCGCTAACTTCATATTAGTGACAAGAAATAACAATTTTCGTATCAGATTCGCTATTAGAGTGAAGAAAAACTTGTTTTTCCATCATTCCTAGACTTTCAGCCGCCATATTGGATCCGCCATTTTGAATTTTCGGAATCGCCAGACGGCGTTCGAAAGTAGACGTCAAGAGCTTTCATTTGAGCCTAGGTAGACCTCATTTGGATCAAAATTGTTCCGGGCAGAGGCGGTGTCGCGTTGACAGAGAATGCCCCATATATATATATATATTTGTATGGAACGTGACTTATGCAGACAATTTCTGAACTGGTGCGAGACTTATGCTGACTTTGCGGTACTTATGCCGCATAATTTTTATGTGTTAATTTTACATAAGTATTAACACGCGATGTCAACATAAGTCCTGTTTCATATATATATATATATATGTTTGAGAATTCCATAAGTTTAAATAAGTAACATGCTGTGGGTGATAAAATAAGTTGAGTCAAACACAATTTATATATAAACTTCATGTTATATTTTTCACAGTCATATTTGGCCTTAATAATTACATTAAATTACACTGGTTATAACAAGAATATAAAAATAAACTATTTTGATGACTAGAGTAGAGTACAATATTAAATAAAGGTGATTGAACGATTAATGATTTCTAAATTCACTATATTTTCTTAAATGAAGTCTAAGTGACTAACTGGTTGGTTGAGATTATTCATGAATAAAAGAGGCGAGTTTATCGTAGCACTGTTTGTTGAGTTTTTCACTGGTTTCATTACACTTTGACGTGAAGGCTAAATCATGTCCACTTAGTGAGTGTAATTCAGTAAAGCAATTACTGTATTATAGTATGAATCCCATATGAGGGATTACTAACCTGTTGAGTTTTCTACGATGATTTCAATGAGATGAGTGTGTCCGATCCTTGTGAGTGAGTCTGTCCAATGAAGTTCTTCTTTCTCGGCTCAGCACGATGAACTAGTATAACCAGCAAACAAATGTTATTGATTTGTTGCGTTGAGTTTTGCCAACGAAGTAATGGCGTTCAAAATGGCCAACAAGTGGTTGCTACCTGACCTCGTGTGGAGTGAGAGATGTTACCTGGCAGGAGCAGCGATTATATTAATCGGAGATGCCTTTAGATGTGTGATGGTTGAGCGAGAATGTAGAAGCGATGAGAGTCCCAAGTGAGTGATCCAGTGAATTTGCGTTGAGAGTTTTCCGATGAACGATAGCAGGTGCACAGCGGAGAGATGTTTCTCGTGGCAAGGCTGGTTTCAGAGAGAGCGAGTTCTTGATCCACTTCCGTCTTCTTCCTTGAATTTGTCTCACTACACCCTAATCAAATTAATATCTCTCATATTTGCATATGAGAGTGTGAGAAAGATAGCAATCTCGCGACTATACTGCACGAATCAGTATAGCGTCTCAGCTGTTCCGCCGAGACGTCGCGAGGTGCTGCCGCGCCGTGGCTGCGCCGTGAGTCGAGCCGAGCTGAGTGGAACCGCGAGAATTCAAATTGCTGAATTCCCAAACAATATATATATATATATATTTATATGTATATGTGGGTGTGAAAATCAAGTTTCTGGGAACATGTATATGTGCAGCCGTCTTTTCTGGTAACCACCACAATGTTCGGGGAGACCCCAGAAAAGATGTATGTGAATCGGTACTTTCTGGTAACCAATATTGATACCTTCTACCCAGAGAGAGGGATTATTTCTTTAGTCACGTTGACCGAACTCTGACGAAAGAGACTATAGTTCCCAGAAAGCAGGGTTCATCGTTGTTATATATATATATAAACAGATGTATAGGTACATATGTAGACTCGTCCGCATAAGTCCTGATCCGTTTACGTAAGTTGTCCGCATAAGTATCGTTTCCATTAGACCCGTGTCTGCACAAGTCACGCTTGGCTAAAGAAATAATTCTCTCTCTATGTAGACACTAAAAAATGTCTGCACAAGTCGATGAAAGTCCGCATAAGTACCGTTCCCATTAAGGATGTGTCCGCATAAGTTACCTTTGAGATAAATATACATATATATATATATATATATATATATATATATATATATATATATATATATATATATACACATACATACAATCATATATACATACATACATCCTTTGCCGAGTTGCTAGTCTCGCATCAGGCGCCTCCCCAGGCGGCGCATAGGAGAAAGCTCGGTAGTTATGAAGGGCACCGGGGAAATAAAATACCCAGGGTGGACTAAAACTAGCTAGGGGAAGGAACCCCGAAATAAAACCGAAAATGAGTGATAAGTCCACGGAAACGACTATCCATGGGGGTAACCCGGTAAACGGATGTTCCCCCCGGTGGTTCTGATCGTGGTATAGTAGAACCGATGGCTGCCGCAAGTCTCCAACTCGGATATGGAGGAGACCAATCACTCGCTAAAGGCTCTGGGGGTAATGGTTTTGGCCCTCAGCTGCCTCCAAACGGCTACCAAAATCCTATCGGCGCGGCGGCACACTTGGCTACGTCGAGAGGAGCAGCAACAAGCGGAGCTCTAGCTGCAAAAGACAGAGTACTCGACACCTGGGAACACATCCAGGGAGCAGAGTCGAAGGAAGACGAGCTACTGAGTAGGATTCAGGAGAATCTGGACAAGATGGATGCAGTGGTCGGTGAGGCACGTAACATCCACAAGTGCGTCAAAGAGGATCTGCAGAAAGTAATGTCCTTGATGCGACGACTAACCAGTGCCAGAGAAGCAACTGGCAAGATCAAGTCGAGCTTCGACCTAATACTGCTGAACAGTGACCCACGCACACAGTGCTCAGATGTCTCGGTACAGACTACAGTACCAGAAGGAACGGTTACCCTCATCCGTAGCAACTATCAAAAGGCGGAGAAAAGACAGAGGAACAGCCATGCAGTCTCAGCCCCAGAGGACTGGAGAGGTGAACCTAAACACCCCACTGCCCACACCGCTGACGCCAGGACTTAGCCCTAACGCTGAAATGGACTAGGAGGCTGCCACAAAGAGTAGCAGAAGGAAACAGCGCAAAGATGAGAAGAAGAATGCTGGGAGAACGAAAGCGAAACCAGACGCAATTCTGATTAGAAAAAAGGAACCAAATGCGACTTTCGCCAGTGTTCTCAAGCTAATGAAGGAGAAGGTGGACAAGGGGCAAGTCGCCAAAAATGTCAATAAAATCAGGCAAACTAAGACTGGGGACGTATTAGTGCAGCTGCAGAGGGGTAACAACGCCATGCACCTAAAAGAAGCAGTTGCAACAGCGATTGGTTTAGAAGCTACAGTTTTGCAGCTCTCACAACAAGTAGTTCTTGACGTGAGAGACATGGACATGGACACAACCGAGAGCGAAGTATAGAAGGTGCTTGCTGAAGCTACTGGGGTTCCAGTAGAAACGCTAAAGGTCAAGGCAATGCACCTCACGTATGGCGGCGGGATGCAGATGGCAATCGTAACGATGCCATGTATGAACGCACTGCACATCATCAAGAGTGGCAAGGTAAGGATTGGCTGGGTTATTGCCAGAGTACGCGAAAAGATCTCAGTTCCCAGGTGTTTCAGATGCTTAGCCTTTGGGCACCTCTCGTACAACTGCGACAAAGAGAAAAATGCGACAAAGCCGTGCTTCCTATGCGGGGCCACGGACCACCTTGCCGCGACCTGCAAGAATGAACCAATGTACACTCAGTGCGAGGCGTTAGGTGCCGACCACAGACATCGATCTGGGAGCGCAAAATGCACAGCCCTGGCGAAGGCGAAGGAAAGTCTGCAAAGAAAGGAAATGGCTAAGTTTATACCAATAAATTTTTCAGGGGGCCCAAGCCGCGCAAGACTTGCTTTACCAAACGGCTAAAGAACACGATGCGGGTATTTTGCTCATTTCCGAACAATACAGAAACTCGGAAAAAAATGGCTGGCACTCGAACAACCGTGGTGATGCCACCAAATCAAATCTAGGTCATGGAGCGGAGGCCCGGAAGTCAGAAGAGGACAGCTTTCAGACGAAATGATGTTGTCACTCGACCTGATAGTGATTAATCAGCTGGGGATGGCAAAATTCGAAAGAAGAGCGTCGTCCTCGGTATTAGATCTGACATTCCTTCGACCAACGCTGAGGAAGCACCTACACGAGTCGACAATATTGGAAGAAGAGTCACTCAGCGACCATCGATATGTCTGCTTTGAGTTAAAGAGCCGAAAACACGATGCCCCGCGAGACAAACCCACAGGATGGGCTGTCAAGAAATTTGACCAGGACGTCTTTACAGGATGCATGTCGGGACACCAGGACTGGACAAGACTGGGACGACGGACGACCTGGCGCGACGTTACACAACTGAAATGAGCCGAGCGTGCGATTTATCCATGTCCCGGAGTAGACAGCACAAGAATCAAAAGTCTGCTTTCTGGTGGAACTCAGACATCTCAGAACTGAGGAGCAGCTGTAAGAAACAACGAAGGAAAGCTCAAAGAGCGCGGAAAAGAAAACGCTCCGAACAAGAAGAGGAAGAGGATAGGTAGAAGGATGCCAGAAAGTCACTCTGAAACGGCATAAAGCAAAGTAAGAGGCAATGCTGGAAAGCTCTGTGCGCCGATGTCGATCGAGACTCATGGGGCACACCCTATCGCCTAGTGATACGGAAACCCCAGACGAGTCGGGGATCGGTCGCATCAACAGATGTACCGACTGTACTTAAAATCGTAGAAGCGCTCTTCCCAAAAGGAGCTCCCAGAGAGAGCTACCCGAGCGATGTAGCACTAGAGGTTCCTCTGTTCCAGATAAGCGAACTTAAACTGGCTGCAAAGAGGCTGGACTCCAGTAAGGCCCCGGGACCCGATGGGATGCCTAACGAAGTTCTGCGAGCGGCTATTCGGGAAAAACCTCAACTAATCCTGGACTTATTCAACACGTGTTTGGAAAGACGTCATTTCCCGAAACAATGGAAACACCAAAAATTGGTCCTCGTACCGAAGGGTAAAAACAAAGATCCCAAGGGACCATCCTCTTGGAGACCGCTGTGCATGCTTGACTCTACGGGCAAGCTATATGAGAGAATGATTCTCAACCACGTGCAGAGCGAATTGGACGACCCGGAGAATGAAGGGCTGTCGGAGATGCAATACGGATTCCGTGCAGGACGAAGCACTTTGCACGCGGTGCAGGAAGTGCAGAAAAGAGTAGACAAAGCATTCTCCACAAACCACAGCCGGGAGCCTTCTCTACGGTGGTAACACTCGATGTTAAAAACGCCTTTAACACGGCCAACTGGAAACATATATATCAAGCCCTTAACTGAAGACTCCCTAAATATCTAATGAGGGTGGCTAGCAGCTACCTAGAGGACAGGATGCTGATGGTGAAAACGGACAATGGCACCACAGAAGTCGCGATCACAGCAGGAGTCGCTCAAGGATCTGTAGGTGGCCCCACGATATGGAACATAGATTACGACGGGCTGCTGCGGTTCAAACTACCTAAGGACGTGGTTTTAGTAGCAAATGCGGATGATGTGGCTATGGTGGCAGTAGCCGCAATTATACAAGAACTAAAGTGGAAAAGCAACGAGTCTCTAGAAATAGTCAGCCGCTCGATGAAAGCACACGGCCTCGAACTAGCCCAGGAGAAGAGCGAAGCTGTTCTCGTAACGAAAGAGAAGAAAGTTCGAGTACCCCAAACTCGAACTAGTTGGCCACACGATACAGTCCCAGGATAGCATCCGGTACCTGGGCTGATGGATCGACAGGCACTGGAACTTCAAAGACCACATCAGGCGAACATCGACCAAAGCAGGGAATGTAGCAGTCATGAAGAATATGGCTCCTGTACAGCGACGAATAGCACTTCGAGTTATTAGTGGATATCGTACCATATCACTGGGCGCAACCTTCCTCCTCGCAGGAATAGCCCCGATATGGCTACTTGCTAAGGAAAGAGCCAACGTGTGGGAGAGGCAGCAACGAGAGGATAAGACAGCCACCCTGTCATCAAAAGGGAAGCCCACGCAGCCCTACTGCAAGAGTGGCAAGGTGAATGGAGCTCATACCCTAAAGGCAGGTGGACACATACGCTTATTAGGGGCGTCAAAGAGTGGACGACCCGAGGATACGGAAGTCTCAATTACTGGGTCACGCAGGCACTCAGTGGACATGGGTGCTTCGGCGCCTACTTGTTTAAGTATAAAAGGCTAAGCGACCCAAGATGCCAGGACTGTGGCACCAAATGGTACGACGCGGAACAAGCGTTTTTCCACTGCAGATTCTACATGGAAGAGCGGGTCCGACTACAACAGAGTATTGGTGCACCCTTAGAGCCAGAGACACTGGTCGAAGTCATGCTGCGTGGACTGGAATCTTGGGACAAGATTGCGTGCTACTTCAGGCACGTAATCACAAAGAAACGAAAAACAGAAGATAAGATACAGCGAATGAGGAATCACGGACCCTTGGACTAGAGAGAAGGATAGGTCGACGCGCGAAGGTATGGGTCTCGGTGTGTGTGGGTGAGTGTGCGCGTGCTGAAAAAGAAAATGGAGATGTTCTGAAAGAGGGACATCCAAATGCGGATAAACTGTCGACCTGAACCCCTAATCCCTTAGCCGCAAGGCTACGGGGACGGGGGAGTAGGGATAATGACAGCAACTGCAACGGGTCCGGCGGATCAGAACGAGCCCCACTGAAGGAATGCTCACGCGGTGCCGTTGGGGTTCCGGTGTTGTAGGGCCACTGGCTGGGGAGCTTGCTCCCCCCACGCTCACTAACAAAAAAAACAGACATATATATATATATATATATATATATATATATACTAGGGGGGGTACCCCCCCTACTCGCTCCGCTCGTCAACCCCCTAATTTTGACAAGTAAATAATTTATTTATTTTCAACGTAAATATTTTTCATATGTTGTATTAATATGGTATTTTTCATATTTTGTATGGATGATAGTTTATACAAATGTAACACTTAAGAGTAGTTCTTAATTCTTAATTTCTGAAACGAAAGAATAGATTATTGAGATTTTTCATATTTTTTATGGATGATAGTTAATACAAATGTAACACTTAAGAGTCGTTCTTAATTCTTAATTTATGAAACGAAAGAATGGATTATTGAGAAAACTACATTAATTATATATTAAGAAAATATATTGAAAATTATATATTTTATTCTATTTTTTCCACATCACCTTGGAGGTAAATAGAAAGATGCGTTTTATTTTTAAGTAGTATCCCCAGTAGGCCTAATCTACTGTCTTTGTCCCTATAAAATTTTAGAAAACATTAAAATTGTTACAATAAAAGTATATTTTTTTATAATATAATATATATTTTGTAAAATTAAATTTAATAATTAAATGATTTGAATTATCTGATAATAAAATAAATTCTTCGAAATGTTTTATTCAATTTTTGAATTGTTTTTTTATTTTTTTTTTATATTTAATATTTTCTGCCCCCCTCGCCCCCTTCAGACCCCCCTCGTGACCCCCCTCAGACCCCCTCATTTAAATGTTCACTTAAAAGTTTATTTTTTTCATGTATTTTTCATATGTTTTATTAATAAGGTAGTATATACAGATGTAACGTTTAAGAGTAATTTTGAATTCTTAATTTCTGAAATAAAAAAGTAAATTATTGAGAAAATTACATTAATTATATATAAAAATATATTTTATGTATATTTCATATATTATATAAAATTAATAATTTATATTTTTCATATGTTTTATTAATAGGGTAATATTTATAGATGTAGCGCTTAAGAGTAGTTTTGAATTCTTAATTTCTGAAATAAAAGAGTAAATTATTAAGAAAATTACATTTATTGTATATTAAGATATATTTTATTCTATTTTTTCCACATCACCTTGGAGGTAAATAGAAAGATGCGTTTTATTTTTAAGTCGTATCCTCAGTGGGCCTAATCCACTGTCTTTGTCACTATAAAATTTCAGAAAACATTAAAATTGCTACAATAAAAGTATATTTTTTTATAATATAATATATATTTTGTAAAATTAAATTTAATAATTAAATGATTTGAATTACCTGATAATAAGTTAAATTCTTCGAAATGTTTTATTCAATTTTTGAATTGTTTTTTATTTTTTTTTTTATTTTTTATATTTAATATTTTCTGATATGCTATTTAAAATTTTCCAACGTTATTTGTATATTCCATTGTCCTAAATCAAAGAAAAAATATTGTTGTTTTAATTAACTAAAAATTAATTCAAAAAATTAATTAATTAATAATTATATAAAAATTTACCTAAAAAACAAAATTCAATTATAGTAAAGAAAGATTTTTAAATTCTTCTAAAATTTTGTCAACTTTAAGTTTTCCAATTTTGAGTTTTGTATTTTTATTGTTCTGTTGTTTTCTTGTTTTTTTTTTTTGACTGATGATTTAGTTTTTTCAATTTATCTTTTTCAATAATTTTATCTGATTCTAAATTAATCATGTATTCCACATAATTTTGTTCATATTCTAAATAGTCTAAAACTAATAATTTATTATGTATTTATTATTATTATTGAATAACGAATTAATATATTGCTATTTTTTATAATTTACTTTCGTTCTGTGTAGTCGACATATTCTAAAAAGAAAAATATTTGAAAATTAATTATCTAAAATTTCTTTCCAAACGATATTTATAATTTCTTCTTTATTTTCTGAATTATTTTTAATAAAAATTTTATCTGGGTTTTTACATCTTAATAATGCTACATATAATTGACCATGAGAAAATAATGGTATTCTAATATATATTCCAACACTATCAAAACTTTGACCTTGTGAGTTATTAATAGTCATAGTAAACGCTAATATTAAAGGAAATTATTTTCTATATAAAATAAATGGTAATGATGAAGAATTGCCAGTGTTTAATGTAATTCGAGGAATGAAAACTATGTTTCCAGAGTTTTCATCTGTTATTATTTCTGCTTCTATGTTGTATTTAAATAATTTAGTAATTTTTAATCGTGTTCCATTACATAATCTATCGTTAATACTTAAATTTCTTATTAACATTACAATAGTATTTATTTTAAGTTTTAATTTATGTGGTGGTAGTCCTTCACGTATATTGTTTAAAGTTTCAATCGGGTAATTAATATGGATGTTATCATCAGATAAATCTACATCTTTATGAGTAGCATAATCTAAACTATAATACGTATTTTCTTCAGTATTTAATAGTTTTAAAATTTTATTATTTAAAATATTTGCATCTTCATTATGTGATGTTAATATAACTCTATTTGTTAATATACTACAATTTATATTTTCATATATTTTAAAACAAACATCGTTTGTTTTAAAACTATTAGGTATAACAAATGAATTAAATTTACCTTTTCCAATATCTAATAAAAATGAAGCAAACATGATATCTTTTGAACGGATATTTGTTTTCAAATACATTATATTAAATAATGGCCAAAGATTTGAATATTTTATTGTTTCTTGAATTATTGTGCTTCTACAACCATTTTTAACAACAGGGAGAATTCTTTCTAAAATCACCTCCTAAAATTAATAATTTTCCTCCGAATGGTAGATTATTATTACAAACATCTTGTAAAGTTTTATCAACAATTTCTAAAGCTTTATGTGGAATCATTGACGCTTCATCCCAAATAATCGCAAAAACTTCACGAAATTTTTTTTTATCTGATTCAAATTTAAAAAATGCACTTTCAATATTGTTTAAATCTAAAGGTGATCTAAAAGTTTTATGACTGGTCATACCTTTTGGTAATAGTATAGATGCTATACCAGTCCAAGCCATTGATATTATTTTTTGTTCTATTGACAAAAAATAATAAATTAAAGTTTTATATAAAAACGTTTTACCTGAACCTCCAGGACCATCAATAAAGTTAATTTTATGTTCATTATTTAATATTTGTGTAAAAATTGTTTTTTGATCTGTGTTTAATTGACTCTAGTAATTATTAAACCTTTGTTTACAGTATAAAATATTTTCTTTATTATTTTCATTATTTGTATCGAAAATTTCATCAGGTTCAGGTAATCTAAAATCTTTACAAGACATTTCTTCAACTTTTAAAATTTCGTTTATATGATGAAGAGTTCGGTTATTTTTATTATTGTCAAAATCTTCTGTAAAGTATTTATTAAATTTTATCCAAATAGTATTACCATTAATGCTATCTGTTATTAAAAACCAAGTAAAAACTTTACGCAATTGAATAGGTAACATTATATTACAAGCTTCTTCAAAAATTTTGTCAATCTGTAAATCATCTTCGATTAGACCCATTTGTATTGCTGTTTCTTTGTATTATATGTTTTATTTTCAAATGTACGTAATTCTTCAAAAGATGTTGCGCCTTTAACACAATTTAAAATTAATTTTAAATGAAATCTTTCAATATCTCTTGGAGATACTACATTTAAACGTCCTATAGGAACATGTTTTAGTTCTCGTTGACGTTTTATCCAAGTTTTATTTTTAAAAATATAATATTTTAGTATATTAACGTATTTAATATTTTTTGCATTTTTATCTTTTTTATTTAATTCAAACCATGAAGTTAATGTAGTTTTCCAGTTATCTAAAGCTTTTTCCTCTTTATTTTCTTCGAAAATTATATTTTGTTTATTTTCGGTGTGAATTGCTAAACGTATTACGGTGTGACTTCTACCACATAAAGGAAATTCTTGTAACCTCCATGCTGCTTCCATGGGGCTCAAATATCTACCATCTTATTATGTTTGAGATCGTCAGCTTCTTCGTAAGCTTCACATATCTGTGGTTGCATCCTTTTTATGACCCCGAAAACCTCTGAGTAACAATTTTCATCGACATTCTTAAAGATTTAAATCTTGGATACAATTCATTATGGATTAGGCTTACTGGGAATACCACTTAAAAATAAAACGCATCTTTCTATTTACCTCCAAGGTGATGTGGAAATAATAGAATAAAATATATCTTAATATATAATTAATGTAATTTTCTTAATAATTTACTCTTTTATTTCAGAAATTAAGAATTCAAAACTACTCTTAAGCGTTACATCTATAAATATTACCCTATTAATAAAACATATAAAAAATGTAAATTATTATTTTATATAATATATGAAATATACATAAAATATATTTTTATATATAATTAATGTAATTTACTCAATAATTTACTCTTTTATTTTATAAATTAAGAATTCAAAATTACTCTTAAACGTTACATTTGTATATACTACCTTATTAATAAAACATATGAAAAATACATGAAAAAAATAAACTTTTAAGTGAACATTTAAATGAGGGGGGTCTGAGGGGGGTTACGAGGGGGGTCTGAGGGGGGTGCGAGGGGGCTGTGGGGGCGAGGGGGGTCTACCGTACTCAAAATAACGTAGAAAAAATCACAATTTTACGTTATTTTTGGAGTGGCTGAGGGGCGGTGAGGGGGGCGAGGGTGGTCTGCGTGACACAAATAACGCTTACGACTATATAATACAGAGAGATATATATAACTATGGGATTTGGTATATTTGAAGCGATATCAACGTATAGATCGGTACTTTTGAAGAGATGTCGGCATTTTGAAGAGATTCCTCAAATTTCTCAACGCAAGAATCGCGACTTTTGTGGAGAAATCTATACTCCCTTTTCCCAGAGTCGGTAACCTGAGGGTCATTATATCTTTAGTCACATTGTCCGAACTCTGAGCAAAAGGTTCACATCTCCTCAAAAGTACCAATTTATAAACATATCATATATATGGGAGCGTCCAACAGAAACGGGCCACCGAGCGCGCGCGGTGCCTTTTTTCGCGTAAAAGGCGCTCTGTTTAACTCGTTCATAATCGTATGCTGCGTCTTTGGAAAAAAAACCAAGGACCTATATCGATAGATTTTTTCCTGCTCTTTCCAATGGTGCCATTGTTTTTATTGCGAAACGCTTTCTTCCGGACGAAAACTCGAGTTGAATATTGAAAGCCATTTTCCTCAAAGTATATCATGTTTTTTTTTTTTTTTCAAAATAAACTACACCATTGGAAAGTACAACTCTTAAGCTTCAAAACCCTATCTTGGAGAAGTTGGAGAAATAAAGGGTTTAAAAGTAACAACATGAAAAAGACAGCGCCGAGGGTCCGCGCTAGCCCCTCGCGCCCGTGCGTACGGCACGTTTAAGTGCACGCTCTATTCAATTCGCTAATAATCGTGTACCAAGTCTCTGAAAAAAGAACTAAGGACATATATCGATAGATTTTTTCCTGCTCTTTCCAATGGTGCTATTATTTTTATTCCGAAATGCTTCCTTCTAGTTAAAAATTCCATTTGAATGTTATATACACACACACAATATATATATATATATATATATATATATATATATATATATATATATATATATATATATCAGCATTATGTGTATATAATAAATGAAAGGGGAATATACATTTATAATAAAATGTAAAAATTATTTTTCTTATCGTTAATTAAGATTAATTGCACGCTGTGTCTCACCCTCTCGCAGATGAGACTCACTCGCGTCCTTCCTCGCACCCCCTAGTTCGATCTCACTATTCCCTCTACTCTCTCTCTATCACTTCCTACGATCCATAATTTCACAGCCGAAGTCCCCACAAGGGATGGCAATTTGCGATGGTATACTTTTTACTAAATATTTACTTAAGAAAGAATTAGGTGCCCGGTATACGGCAAATAATTCTGTGCCGTCTTCGTTCGGGCGGCGAAGAACCTGAAAATTGTGGACTGGGGAAAATAGGCAATAACTCATGCAAACACTCTCCGAAAATAATTTATAACTCTTTTTTTATTGTCTACCCATCATACATGCCACTGGTAACTGCATTTCTCTCCCTTTACGCCACGTGTTACTTTTGCCCTCCCGGAATAATTCTTAAACGCGCCACGGATCCCCTCTAAGTACACTCCGCCTCTCTCTCTGGGGGAGGGGGGGGGGGGCGCTGCAGCCCCTGCGGGAAATCTCCGATTGCGCCCTTTCACATTCCTGACCGCTTTCCCTACAGTTCGCTTCGACCCACACTCTCCCCCTGTCTTGACGAATCTCTTGCACACGACTCACGCAATTTACCTCGTGCAGGCTCACACACGATTCTTTCTCTCCCCCACTCGACGCAAGGTACACGATAAAGAAAAAAAAACCAACGACACAAGGCTCCCGCGTATCGTGGTTTCTTATTCAGCGGTCACACGAAGAATGCCGCTCTCTCCCTCGCTCTCCCGCGCTAAGCCGTAGTTCGAGCGCCTAAATCTGGGCATGCACTGCGCGTCCGACATTTCGTCCGTCTCGCCTGCCTAGTGGCGTCGCCGGGTTACTCGCTCGCGAACCCTATACACCGCGGTACAGGCTCGCTCGCTCGATCGCTGTTGTTGTCTCCTCTACCCATTTCTCTCTCTCTCTCTCTCTCTCTCTCTCTCTCTCTCTCTCTCTCTCTCTCTCTCTCTCTCTCTCTCTCTCTCTCTCTCTCTCTCTCTCTCTCTCTCTCTCTCATACTCACTCTGTCTAACCACGAATTCTCCTTCCTATCGACGTACCTCTCTCCGCCATCATCTCCTTGGTTCTCGTGCATGAAACACCCATATACAGAATATTTAATAGGTAGCATATGTACTTAGTCCGTGGCGACCCTGGCGGCTTCTTTCTCTCTTTATCTCTGTCGAACGCTCCTTTCTTAAATATAAAATCAGTCTTATAGGGAAAGGTACCACATCACAATTTTTATTTATTAGTTAAAGGTGCTAAAGCCTAGTAAGATTACAAAGCATATGAGATTGTGTGGCGCTAGTAGGTAACAAAGATAGAAATAAAGTAATAACATTTAATTATTCATTAATTATCAAGCATTACCTTAGCTTAAAGTTAAATAATAAACTATTTAAAATATGCATATGTGCAGAAATGAATTTTTTCATATTTAATGTAAAAAATAGCATATTTTATATTAATAACATGTAGCATGATAATCGCATACTATGATGTGATGAAAAATTTATGTTTCTGTCTTCTTTTCCCGACAGAAGAGTCCATGTTAATACAAAATTTTATGATTATTCTTTTCTCTATATGTCAGAGTATTCAAATAAAAAATAACAACAGTACTAATAAAACGAAATTTTGTTGGTTCTTCAGCATCAATCAGAAGTTACAAAACCATTAATATCATAAGCCAGGAGGCTTTTAAGAAAATAGCATCAAAAGCTCCTCGCAAATCCAATTTGAAACATCATATTTTAGTACATGTGTACCTATGTGTTGGTGCTGCTGTGCCCTGGTGATGTCAAAGAAAAAGACATTACACCGAGTAATAGTACACGCTTGCCTGCCAAAGGTAACAAAAAATGAGATTGCAAGCGACGACTACTGATGGGAAAAACAAGAGGTTATGTTGATATCTCCAGTACTTCAGCTTCTAGGTGAGCTCAGTAATCATTAGCATTTCTTTTACTTTGCAATTAATTAATCACATTAATTGTTTTCTTGCACATCACAAGTGGATGAAGATGGCTTTCAGTATCACTATGTGTGTGAATTTTCCAGGTGACTGTGAAGATAACAGCGAGATTTAGGATATTTTCATACTGTTTTCTTTAACTGACCCACTCTCCAACCGTAATGCTGTTGCATGTTAAATCATCTAAAATATGAAAGTAGGTGAGTTGGCTTCCAATAATTTTCTTCATATGTTTAGATGGTACATAAATAGTCGTGTTTTAGGTGTAAATTCTTCCAAATGCAGATTGCCTTGAGAGTTCGGAGAAACTTGCTCCCTATACAATTAAATTCTCTCGGAGGAGAATGCAGTAACAGTACTTCCATCTAATCCTCACTGAATGCTGCGTCCAAGATAGCTGATGAAGGATAAAATGGCTTCAAGGTTGTGACAACGATCCATGTGCTGAAATTTCCTTTACTGCAGGCTGCTGGTGACAAGTGGATAACCTTGACTGAGAGGCTTCCTGATATACGCTGCTCGAGAGAACATGATCTCCAGTCTATTTATTTGCTACATCATTTACATAAGTTTAGGTTCGGCTACGAGGAATTTTTTTAAATCAATGTCAAGTCTTCAAAGTCAAAATGTAAATTAAATTTGCCTCTGGTTTTTTGCATGATTATTATGAATTTAAAGGTAATTTGAAACCACTATAGGAAATTTCAGAACTTTACCTTTTTTAATTTATGAGATAAAGACAAACAGTTTTGCATTTTCATATTTTGAACAACGCGTTGGATGAAATATTCGATTGCATTAAATGTTTTGTTCTTTTTCTCCTAAATTCAGAAAGGTAAATCTTTGAAAATTCTTATAGTCGCTTGAAACGACCTGTAAATTAACAATATTTTTGCAAAGCAAATTAGAAAAATTTATTTTACATTTTCTGTAATTTAACATTAGATTTTTTTTAAATCACTGTTAAGTCTTCAAAGTCAAAATGTAAATTAAATTTGCCTCTGATTTTTTACATGATTGTTATTAATTAAAAGGTAATTTCAAACCACTCTACGAAATTTCAGAGCTTTGCCTTTCATAATTTATGAGAAAAAGGCTAAAACAGTTTTGCATTTTCATATTTTGGGCAACGCGTTGGATGAAATATTCGATTGCCTTAAATGTTTTCGTCTTTTTTCCTAAATTCAGAAGCGTAAATCTTTGAAAGGTAAATCCGTATAGTACAAAAGTATAAGTTTTAAGACTAGTTTAAAGACTAGTATTACAAGAATAATATATCTAATGATAATTTTGTTTTCAGATTTGATAACTGCTCAGCACCAATGGTCGTCGATGGCACCCTAGTAAGTCTGATCTTATGGGATAGAACGGATGAAGAAGATTATAATAGGCTTCAGCCACTATCTTGTTCATCATTGGGTCGGTTTTATTGAAACCGGTACAGCCGAGAGAGGAATAAGATGTTCAGGAGGACATTCAAGAGGATAATCAAGAGTATATTCAAGAGGACATTCAAGAGGATAATATTCAAGATGAAATACTCAAGAAACTGTTTAAGGTAAAATAGGCAGTAGGATATTCAAGAAAAAGTAATCAAGAGGATATTCAAGAGGAATTCAAGAAGATAAATTACTCAAGAGGATAATAAATTACTCAAGTGGATAGTAAATTACTCAAGAGGATAGTAAATTATTCAAGAGGATAATAAATTACTCAAGAGCATAATAAATTATTCAAGAGCATAATAAATTACTCAAGAGGATATTGAAGATACAATACGTGGAAAAAAATTATTTGTAAACTTTACTTTTTTTTATAAGAAAATTTATTACTTTTATAGTAGCGCTAGAACACATTCGACATGTGGCATTATTACAATTTTCAAAGAAAATTTTACTTTTTAAATAATTATTTTTTATAATATTTTGTAGCAAATTTTACTGTTGAAATAGTAATTTTTATTATTTTTGTAACGAATAGACTGATACTGTATTATTTCCTTAAAGCAGTTATAAAAATTACTATTTGAAATAATTAATTTTGCTACAAAAATAATAAAAATTATTTAAACGGTAAAATTTGCTACGAAAATTTAAAAAATTACTATTTAAAAAATAAAAATCCCACGATGTCGAGTGTGTCCCAGAACTACTATAAAAATAATAAATTTTCAGATAAAAAAAGGAAAGTTGACAATAAAATTTTCTCCGTGTACTTAGAGTTATTATTTAATTTATTTTACGCGCACACATACACGCCCACATACAAACACACAGCGCATATACCTTGTCTCGGGGTGGTTATTTGGGCTAAGACGCGTTTTACCTGCTCGTCTTAGGGGTTCAATTCCGGGTACTCCGGTTCAACTCTCGGAGACCCAATAGCCGTATTAGACAGCGGACGCTACAACGTCGTGCAATGCTAAACCTAATCTGGTTACTTACCGTGCAACACGCAAGTCGAAGACTCGCGCTTTATTTCTGCCAGCGACTCAAACTCCTCACCGGGTTCCTGGTTCGTGTGCCAGCTGCTCAGTTGTAAACGATACGTTTTCAACAACGTAACGACCGCGGAGGCGGCGGGGAACGGGGAATGACTAGGTCGCGAAATAATAACTCGAGAAGTTAAAGTTAATAATAAAAAAACTATGGTTTTTTAAGTTAAAGGTTAAATAAACTGATTGAATAATAATGAGTTAGTCAGTTGTAATGTCGCGTTGAAATAGGTTAATTAACTCCCTAACGGTGCGCCAGCACGTTTTCTCAGACGTCAGCTGTCTGAGGCTGACGTGACGCTCGCGGTAATTTACGCCGCGCACGTGAGGTATAATACGCCGCACGTGTGCGATATCCTACGCGCGCGCTCGTCGAGTAAAGCGGCGAAGTGAGAGAGCGGTCGCGATCGCCGCGCGACGCACACACGTATAAGTGTGAGAGAGAAGATAGATGGCGGGGCTGCGTTGTGCGCACTCACCGGCTTCGAAATAGCCGGTGATTCGACCTTGAGTTCAACCTTGATAACGTGTGAACCCGGAGTCCACACTCTCTCCTCACACGTGCTCTCTCCGCACTAGAGCGCCTACTCGAAACCGTTGTCCAGGTACGACGAGCCTGGACATGCGGCTACGCGTTATTACTCGCGTCGCGGATGATGCGTGCACGGTTACCATGTTAGGTCTTAGGCGAATTTGACTCGGTGGCCTAGCATCCTCGCGTGCATCCTCTCGACTCATCTGGCATCGTAGCTCGGTCCTTCATGATCTCTCGAACTGTAGCAACGCCAGGAGATTGGCTCTTCTGCGCGCGGAAGTCGCTTTTATTCACAGTACGGCAGGTAGAATCAGCCTGCCGTTCAGTCTCGGTACACTTCACGTACTTCCCACGTAAGTACGTGAAGTCACACTTTTCCGGCAGAGTAAATGGCCTCAGTAAAGTACACTATTTCTTCACTGAGGTTGAGCGAATGACAAGACTCATTGTCATTCGTGAAATTCACGATAAGACAACCCGCGAACTCGCACGCGTGTATCTCTCGCGAGCGGTAACCACCAGATGGATTCCGGGCTCTCTCGCGCCGGCTCGCTCGTCGGCTCGTTGATACAGCTCCAATTCTGCTTCGACGCGCCATCTAGCGTTCGCTGCCACGAACTTACTAATTACCGACTTCGGTACGACAGGCCGTGATAACCTATGTTACCAACTGCGTGGATAGCACGATCTGTTGGTTGGAATTGTGTACAGGCAACACTATACTTATGTGGTAAAGCAGATTTGTTGTCTGAAATCGAGTATGGCACCCCCTTAATCATATCTTACTTTTTTTTCATTAATGACGTTTTTAGCGTTCGATAAGAATGATTGGAAAATATCGTTGTTTATGCCAAAAGATATGTAAAAAATATGGGCGCTTGCATTTAAAATTCCTTCAATCAATAGTCAAAAGTTTTTAAGATTTAACAGTATAATGTAGCGAAAATTGTATTTGGAAAATCCAAAGGACCATAAAGTATTTTTTGTCATACGTGATCGTGAAGTATGTACTTTACAGCCTATTTTGCGGCCGTAAAGTCGTCCCTTACAGACACGTATAACAAAAAATAATATTCGTTACTCGGCTATAAAATTTTACGGACCTAGTCAGAATTATGCATCCTTGGACCGACTACGCCGGCAGCCGGTCCGAATGACTCTAGACAAGCTACCGCAAAGGAGAAAAGAGTTCATTATTTGTGTCTGAAGCCAAATCACAGTTCACGTTGGTGCCGTACTTAAGTCAAATGTTTATAGTGCGGCGGAAGACATGTGTTGCTGATGTGCAGGAGGGTCAGGCCAGAAAAACAGTGTGACAGTATGGTGCACGAGCTTGAGAAAGACACAGAAAATTTAACTCTATCACGCAACAACGCGTCCTGCAGTTTGGATGTGTGTCTGCAACCGCCGCAAATAAAGTTACGTGGGCCGAAGGGCGAGTGTGTAGTGCGCGCTCTTATTGGCCCAGGCTCTCATAAGTCATATGTGTGTGGGGGGGGGGGGCAGAGCCTCGCGATCATAACAAATACATAGTTTTTCTTAATAGTTTGGAGGATAACTGCGAGTGCTATAAAACAGCTTTTCTTTGTCTGACACAGGAAGCGATAGAAAGCAATTTTCCTGCTACTGGGAGCCGATGCCGCCGGATGATTATACATACGGGTAAAATCGTTCAACTAAATAATAGGCCGACGGCCTTGGAAAGTAAGCTTAACTGGATACTCATAGGTAAAAGCGGCAACCAAGTGAAGCTTGATCGCACGAGGCGTGAAATCTTATTCGTCCGAGTGACGAACTATTTTTTTTTTATATAGTAAGCCGTAAAATTCGATTTACGAATTGTTTTTATTGGATTTCGCGCCGGGAAGAGCGACTTTTGTGGCCGCTCTTTGTTGATCGTTGCGTGGCAACGTCCGCGACAGCGCACGTGTTGTAACCTAAACTATGCTAACCCTTCCAAATGTGATGACAAGAAAATCATTTGTAAAATCGGAAAATTGAAAAGATATAGGTGTGTTAAATTAATTTTATGTTATTATTAATATATTGAACAATATATTTATAACTCTCATAATCAATTATGTTCTTATATTGCATACACATTGTCAGAAAGTTTCTATACATATATATATATAGACATGATGTTTACATTTTGAGTTTCAAAACATGGTGTAGCTATATACTTATATGTGACAGCTTTTTGACTTTCATTCTATAATGTATGGGATAGAAAAGGACAGAGAAACCATTAAGAGATTGGGCGGTAGTTAAAATCAGCATCTGCGATTAAGGACGCTCTTGCCTGAAAATTTGTAAACTGGGATATAACATTTTCAATAGTTCATGATGTACCGAATCTTGTGGTATGTTTATTTTACCCCTACAACCGTGGACAATTTTGAGAAATTAACGTTTGAAATTATCATTTTTTACATGTACTCTTATGGAACGGCGGGAAAAAATAGGTTAAATCGAGTATTTCTGAAAAGGGATCAAATTTTTGACCAGTAAAAAACATATGGCTTTAAACGCTGCCGTGGAAAATTTCGAGATATTTTCTTTAATTCATGATTATGAACACAAATAGCAGACGACTTGCACGAGAGCGAGAGAGACAGAACGACGTGCATGGTATAGTTTGTGCCCTCGCTGAGCCCACAAACTGTATAGTCGTGCAAGAGCGTCCTTAAGTATGTACATATTTTTGGTCCATCATGTTTTTCAAGCATCTTTTGTTAGTGTTTTTGATGCCCGCCCCGACCAGCAAAACCTCGGTTTCGCCTCGGTTTTGCAAAAGTCGGGCGGGCATCAAAAAAAGCAGAAGTCGAGCCTTATGTTTCGCGATATGTAAAGTAGCGCAGAAGCAGGCCTCTTATAAATATGGCTGAGCCGTCGTTAGCAGCTAACAACGTTATTTTATTAATTAATATTAACTATATGGACGTACATTCGGCTGGGGATGAAGAAAAATAGTATACGACACTTAGCCGGAATGTTGGATGCCCTGGCCGGCGCGCATCGACGTCCTCGGCTTCGCCTCGGGCGTCAACATGGCGCCGGCCAGGAAATCCAACTTTCTCGGCCTTGTGTCGTAACATACTATTTTGATATACTTGCTGAAAAATTCACGTCCGCAAATGAGTCCTTAAAATCGAATTTTACGGCATCGTATATCAATAAATCAATTTTTGATATCATACCCTGTAATTTGATTTTACGGACATGAATCCGTGAAGTCGAATTTGACAACCAATAAAAACAATTCGTAAAATCGTATTTTACAGCCTACTATATCACAACATATTGTTCTTTACTCGGCCGTATAATCACATTTACGGCTTGTGTCGAAAAATACTTTTTCAATGCATACTCTACCAATACATACTTTACCAATTAAAAAAACAGTATTAGCAAAAATATTTTATTCTTTTTGCACTTTAAAACTTATTATAAGATAGCAGTCCTCATGTCTACGCATACACTGTCATAGTAGAGCGCTAACCTGTTAGGCAAATTCAACAAGCAAATTATCATTAGTTCAAGCGTGATTGTTTAATAGTTGACATCGCTATATAGCTTATATGGACGAGTCGATCAGTATCCTTCGGATAAAGGGCGGTGCGTAGTGGGCTAGAACACCTAAAAAATGCCCTAAGTCTCTGATTCACTCGAATTTTGCATGGAAAATTATAAAAAAGCATTTGCCTCGTTTGACTATACACTTTGAGACACGTTTCCCCTACTAGATATAAGAAGATTTATCACTATGCAGTACTACACGGGGAGAAAAATAACGCTGTTGCAACTGAGGTTAGGTGTGTTGTTTTTACTAAGCAGCGCTCACGTAAACAGAACTGTGGAGTTAAGTAAAATCTACTTAAGAGTTCAGTAAAATGTGCCATATGGCCATGACCTCGAGACGTAAACAAACGTTTGTACTGATGACTTAAGTAACTTTAATTTGAGTGCTAACGTTGATTCTACTGAATTTCGCTTACTGATACAGCCAAGTTAGAGTTACGGGAATGTTAAGTAATTGCAGCGGTATTTGTTTCCCCGTGTAGAATGGTTAGCACCTTCTTTTTTAGCACATTGTTAGCGCGAATTTGATTTTACGTGATTTGGGCGACACGTAATCTTCATGCTCAAAGTTTTAAGTCGGTCATAGATCTATAGCCTTTAATGTCAAAATCACCTTAAAAAATATAATAAAATATAATTAGTTATACATACTAATAATATATTATAAGTAGGCACAATTTCTGATGAAATGGCCCGAGATATAATCTGTCAACCAATTTTACTCAGAGATATTGCATTGCCAATATTTTTGCTTTGGTACAGCTTGTTGAAAAAAGTATTCCATAGGTGTTCATGGGACAGGTCTTAAACTAATAAATTAAGTAAGGTAAAGTAGGTGATTAGCGAGCCAAATCATTGATCCCTCAGTGGAAAATTTCACTGTGAGATTTTTTAATTACTCACGTCCACTGTGATTCGTGGAACTCTCGAGTATATAATGAGATGATTCGTCCTGGCTACTGGATTGAAATTTATGCACTTATGGATCTAAGAGTTGGAAATATAAGATTTCCTGAAGCAAATTTTGTTTTTATGAAAAAAACTAATTTTAATTCATGAATTTTATGAATTTTTATGTTTTTTTGTCGTTAGCATTTACAAATTATTTGCTTCAGGAAATCTTACATTTCCAACTCTTAGATTCGTAACTGCATGAATTTAAAGTATTTTAAGACCTGTACCATGAAAATCTATCGAATACTTCTTTCAAAAAGCTGTACCAAAGCAAAAATCTTGGCAATGCAATGTCTAAGTAAAATTAATCTACAGATTATATATCGAACCATTTTATCAAAAATTGTGTCTACTTATAATATATTATTAGCATGTATAACTAATTATATTTTATTATATTTTTCACGTGATTTTAACATCAAAGGCCTATATATAGGTCTATGATCGACTTAATTGACTATCTCATTTGAAGTATATTGTAAAATAATAGCAAATCATTCAAAAAACAATTATTATAATTGTTTATACAAATTATGAAATATTAATCATTTCGAAAATGGTAATCAATTCTGTGTGATATACGATTAAGCCATCTGTTTTTACTTTGTCAAAATTCTTGTCGATTTCTCTGAAAAAGCTCATAATTACTTACGTAAAAGATTTAAAATTTTAAATTCACGGCATCGTCAAACCAAACGATAGCAATTTATTATACGGAAAACCTAGAAGACCGTTGTTTTTATCTTACAAAAACATCGATTTTATTATAAAAAGTTTGTTTTTAAACAATAATTATTAATACTTTATTTTATTTGCATTTTTAAGTTATCTTAGTAAATCTTCATCAACAAATCTCAAAGAAAATAGTTGAGTTCCATCAGAGTATTTGTTTATAAAATGACTACAAATTCTTTTAAAAAACTGGTTACATGACACTTCACCTAAAGCTATTTCACCGACGGACATTTCACCGAAAGACATTTCATCGAAAAGACATTTGACCGACGAACATTACATCAAAAAGACATTTGATCGAAAACACATTTCATCGAAAAGGCACTTCATCGAAAAAACATTTTACCGATATGTCCAATTGAAAAAACTCGAACTGGCTCAAGACTTATTAAATATAAAACTCTATTTAGTCATTTATCCGGTTCTCTATCCGGTTTTGCACAGTTTCACAAAACTTGCACACGCACACACGCACACACACAAACGCACACGCACACGCACACATACACACATTCGTTTAACAAACACAGTATTATAGGAACGTCAATAAAACTTTTAGCTCAAAGTTCGCCTATTACCCTTGACTAAAGAAATAATCTCTTTAAGGTTATTGACCCCAGATTTGTATCCAAAGTTGGACATCCGCATCAATAAAGTTTGAGGACCGTCCCTAAAATTGTGAATTGTCCCCAAAGTCGTGTGTGCGTATAAGTTTTCATCCACAATAAACATACCAATTTTGTTTATACATACATTAAACAATCATACATTTATATAAACCTGCTGAGCACCGGTTTTTAAGAAGTATAGAGTCTTTCCCTAGACTCTGGGCAGCTTTATTAAAGAAATGAATACTCTCTCAGCGAAAACGAACTACAAAAATACTTCAAAACCAGCTTCGACTATACTAGTTTTTTTATTAACTTGCCAAAACCGATCTAAAATCATGAAAACCGAATCATTGTGCGTTTATCAATCGTCAAAACCGGATTAATGATTAAATATAGTTTTATATTTATTAAGGGGACAAGCCATGGTTGAACCTGAAAAAAAAAGCTATTGTATTAATTCTTTAATAACAAAGCCAATATATAATTTTAAGAGTTCAAACTTTTTTTTATTATTAAGCTATACAATTACCTATAATTTAAGACTACATCATCCAGGTGTTTAAGATTTTGGTCTTGCAGTCCATTAGATTAAGAAACCCTTCTGAATTAGAAACTGGCATGTCATTGCCGCAGGAAATTTTTTGAACAAAGCAAGGCAGGGGTCTGGTTACTTAGGAGTACCTTTGTAGTTATACCAGTTATAGAAAATGTGAGCTACTTTTTTTTTTACTTTTGCTGTTAATCGTCCTTGGCCTCCAATGGTTTTTCCATCATCTAATAACTTTTTTCCAAAATTTTTCTTTAAATTCCTGAGTCTGGTTCCCATTCGTTTCTGGACGTGTCCCACACACTCCTTCTTCTCAACTTTAACTTCATCTCCATACGATTTGGCCTGGCACAAAGCACTGTACACTTTCGAATCTCCATCTCCAATGTAATGATGGTATTTTACATTATACTTTTCTTGAGATCTTCTAAACATTTCCACAACTCCATCGACTTCCATCTTTCCAGCACTTCCTTCATGGTTTGCTGCACATTTATCTTGATGATCACTGAACCAGTCTTCATATTCTTCTGTGCCTTTTCTATTTTCCCACTTTAAACATGCTTTACAAAAACTGTTCTTGATAAATATGTCAAGAACTTGTTGAGAACGCAAGCCAATCAAACTTGAAATTCCTTGCAATGAAGAAAATCCTCTTTTTCTCCATGACCCATCACCAGATATATCTAGGCCTTGATTTTCAGCTGGTGTTAATGCTGTTTCCTTTTTGACGGCTTCTTGCATAGAATTTTGTGCTACCTCTTGAGTCACTTTGCTTAAATCTTCATTGAGATGGTCATAAAAACTATGTGCAACAGGTGGTGGCAAATCCATGATTCCGCAAAAAGTTTGCAATGCAGCATATCCTTGCCCAATTGCTCTTAGTGCAAGAAGACTGCGTCTGTTGGTTTCATAAACATTGCTTTGAGCTCCAACTTGCTTGCTCGTGCTTATAATTCTTCTCTCTGAACAATTTTTGCACATAATGTTAAATTTGGAGCCAAGTCCTCGAATATCTTCTTCTATAATTTTAACTTGTCCTTTACATGTTGCACATACAAGAAATTTCTCCAGCTGTAAGAACAGAATGTTTATATCTATTATTCTGTTTCTTGTTTGTGACGCTTCTACAGATATATCTTTTATTTTCTCTGAAGTTGTACTTCTTTTCCTTTTGTTCGTGATTTTTTGTTGAACATTCTCTGAATTTTTGTTAAATCCTTTATGCTTTTTTTTTTTTTTTCTTCCAAAATTTCTCTTCTTTCCTGGAGCTCCTGATGTTCTATTTCTCTTGTCAGAATCCATAGTGGCTAATATCTAATCCTCTATAATGTTAGTTATTAAAAAACACAAATAAAAGTCACTCACTGAACTCACTAAATTAAAAATATTAACAACACTTTGCACAGTGCAGTTAACCTAAAATCGCTGTCTTCTACACTCTCAGTTAAAAGAGTTCTACACAGCACTTTATTTACAAAAAATTTTTTGTCAATACTGAATAAATTGCATTGAAAAATGCAGATTCAATTATATTCAAAACACTTTTAGTTTAAATCCCAACGACTATGGCGCTGACAGAACGTAAACAGATGAGATTTTAAACCATCTATATGTATTATACGTATATACTTTTGTATAAGTAGAGTAAAAGTAAAATACACGAGGTTTATACCTCGAGTTAAGTTTGCCTACTATGTCAATGTACATTTACGTTCTAAATTCAGTATTGTATGCTGTGAAGCATAAAATAATATAAGATTAACAATAGTATATCTAAAATGGATAATTTAAGAAAAATCACTAAATATGCAAAAAAAAGTGACTTCACGGTTTTAGCTGTATTTTCTAAACGAAATCGAATTTTGAAATGCGGTTGGAAGCATAGTATTCAGCGGAAAATTTGCTATCAAAATAGTACATAAAAAAAAAAATCGATTTTTCGACCCCCTAACCATGGCTTGTCCCCTTAAGTCTTCAACTCAATAGGACATATGAGAAAAATATTTTTTCGATGAAATGTCTTTTCGATAAACTGTCTTTTCCATCAAATGTCTTTTCGATGAAATTATTTTTCGATGAAATATTCGTCGGTGAGACGTCCGTCGGTGAAATGTCTTTTCGATGAATTGTCTTTCGGTGAAGTGTCCTTCGATGAAATAGCCTTAGGTGAAATGTCCGGTTACGAAAAAACTAGGTCAATGAGGGTTGGGCTACCTAAAGATGAAAAAAGGGAACATAATTGAATCGCTGTATAGTATAAAACAATTCTTTATAGTGCCCATATCAAATCGTGCAGCCCGACTGTGCCCCTACCACCGATCATTCTGGAATTTAAGGGTGTTATTCTTTTCTTGAAACGATTTAACACTTTAATTGCATCTGGTTTGCAATGTTTAAAAATTTTTACGGAATCCTGACTTTGAAATTTCATTTCTCAAGGTTATTGGCAAGGTTATTTACAAACTCAAACTGCTGTAAATTTAAGAGTTTTTAAGCTTATTAGTTAACTATACGCTACGTTACAGTTCAACGTCCTCTTTCACCACTTGCATTATATTTTGATAAAAATTGAAAAATGAACGTGATATGCAGTTTTTACTAAATTTACTTTTAAAAAAAATTAATTATTCTCAAAAACTTAACGTATTTCAGATAGTTCCCTTTTTCGTAAAAAAGAACTACAAAATATTAAATGCAATCAGAATATTTTGTCTTATAAGATGGTCATAAAACCCCTATAGCACTGATTGTTGGAGCAATAGTGCCTCAAGGTTGCTTTGCCACATTCAGCAGATTCGCGAATATTCCCCCAATGCTAGTCCAATATGGGAGCGTTCGCCAGAAACCAGCCAGCAGGCGCGCGCGACGCATTTATCGTGCAAAACACGCTCTGTTCAATTAGCTCGTTATTGTACTCTGAGTCTCTCAGATAAAAACAAAAGACATATCGATAGATTTTTTTCTGCTCTTTCCAATGGTGCTACGGGTTTTTCTCCGAAACTCTTTCTTTGGTCGAAAATTCGAATTGAAAGTTCGGAGCCATTTTTCTCAAAGTATATCATGTTTTTTTTTTCAAAATGCATATCACCATTCGAAAGTACAAGTCTTAAGCTACCCCCTAAATTTTCAAATTGGAAAAATGAAGGGCTCAAAAGGGACAAGATTAAAAAGACTAAAAGAGATGCGCCGCACACTCGGGCTTGGTATAATGAGCTCGTAATCGTATTTTTAATCTCTCAGAAAAAAACAAGAGACATATATCAATAGATTTTTCCTGCTCTTTCCAATGGTGCTATTCTTTTTACTCCCAAATACTTTTCGAGTGAAAAGTTTGAAACCATTTTTCTTAAAGTATAAGATGTTGTTCTTCAAAATACATAGCACGTTAAAGTTTTTTTTATTATGAAAATAATAATTATTGAGATAGAAAACATTTTCAATGGGTGATAAATACCTTCCAAGGAGCTTTTTTAAGTATTGGGAACGACTCTGTGGTCTCAGTCCCTCTAGTGCCAGAAATGATAACACGTGAAAGTGCAACGATTAATAACATGTAGCATGATAATCGCATACTATGATGTGATGAAAAATTTGTGTTTCTGTCTTCTTTTCCCGACAGAAGAGTCCATGTTAATACAAAATTTTATGATTATTCTTTTCTCTATATGTCAGAGTATTCAAATAAAAAATAACAGTACTAATAAAACGAAATTTTGTTGGTTCTTCAGCATCAATCAGAAGTTACAAGACCATTAATATCATAAGCCAGGAGGCTTTGGGAGGAATATTTGTACAGGATTAAATAATACGTCAGGAATATTCAATGAGGGTCCACCTAAAAGCAATATAAGGCCACCTAAAAGCAATATTGCAGCAATATTGGTCCAATTTTCGATTTTGTTCTATTCTATATTATGGAGGTTTATCAAGAGTTTGAAACAAAATTTATTTTAGTTAACGCCCATATGGCGCAAACTTTTGAGTCTCCAATGCAAAGGGGGAACCGAAAACAAGATCAAATCTTGTAATTTGGACTCTTCCTAAAGAGTCCTTCGAACGTTCGAAATTTACGTCTTATATAGTCTCGACCATCCAATCTGTTCAGAGGAGTCGCTACTAGTGTGCCGTGTAGCGGAGCGAAATGATAACTTCTGATGAGCGGCTCTCAATAAGCAAGATTTTACTGTCTACCGATAGGATAAAATCGAAAAAAATCTGCGTGAAAAATGAATACAAATATAATATTCCTCAAACGTTGTCATATGTTGGACGAATATTGCTACAATATTGCTTTTAGGCATAGCCTTATTATTATTCCTCATTTATATTCCTCACTCATTGTTTAGTCCTGTACGAATGTTCCTCTAACATTACTAAATTAAGGAACTAATCGGTTCATAAATATTATAAAAAATGAAAATATTTTTGAAGAATTATTTAATCGTGTACGAATATTACTCCAATATTGTTGCACCGCATCCTCTAATCTATCAGTCTGAAAAAGCAATGGAAGAACGAAAATAGCGGTTGACAGCAATACTGCCTCCCGGTTGCAACCATATTTACTAGCATTGGACGAATATTCGCGAATCTGCCGAATATGACAAAGCAACCTTGAGGCAATATTGCTCCAACAATCAGTGCTATAGGGGCAATGATGGTTGACTTATAGTTATCAATATAAATTGCATGTCTAAGCAATATACAAATACATACGTGGGCACCCACATGCATGCACAATAAATGATCTTTGTCTTTTTTTTTAGATTTTTTAATGTTATGAGTACCTTCGATGTATTTTTTCTTTGTTTTAACTTCAGTAAATTGATGATTAACAGTATTTCCTGTAATTGTATGCGCTCTACCTTGACAATACTTGAACCCAAAAATGAATTCCTAAAATTCCATGATACTTTGAAGCTACCATACATATAAAATCTGCATATGATTTTATCAGTATCTACCACCAAAAAAATATTTATAAAAAGAAAAATAAGTTTTTGAGAAAAATACATTTTTTTAAAGAGTGCATTTATTAGTAAAAACCATCACGTGGATTTTTCAATTTTCCCAAAATATCATGCAGGGAGGGAAAGAGAGCATTAAACTGTGTGAAATAGTGTATAGTTCACTTAAAAGCTTAAAAAATCTTAAAATGGCAATAAAATAAAATAATGAAAATCATCGTTTGAAAAACCAATTCTTTATGATAAAATCAATGTTCTTTGTCAGATAAAAGCAAGTTTCTGGGGTTTTGGTATAATAAGTTGCTGTGGTTTGAGTTTTGCGAGCCATGAATTTTTACTTTTAAATGTCTTATGTAAGTGGTAATGAGCATTTTACAAGAAATCAAAAAAAATTTTGACAGAAGTAAAACCTATTGCCTTAGTTATGCATTCTACAGAACTGATTACCTTTTTTAAAATTATCAATATTACATAATTTATTTTAAAAAATATTTGCAACACACATTTGTTTAAAGAATTGAAATAATTGTCTTTTGTATGATTTGCTATTATTTTATAATATTCATTAAATGAGATAGTTAATTAAAGTAGTACTGTTGCTACAAGATTACCATTAAGGTTTCGACGAGACTTAACATACTTATATATTTTGGTCTAAAAGTGACTAAAAAAATTTTGATGAGGCCAGGTGGCTTGAGAGAAAAGATATTACATTTTAATTTTCACTCATTTAATACGGGCCCTTATGGGAAATCGCTCTTTTTGTAGTTTCAATTAATTATTTTATAAAAATTACCGTTCAGTTTTTTTTGAAAATTTTGGTAGGAAGAGATAAATATTTGAAGAATATTTATATCGTTTTCGAAAACTATGATTAGGCAGATATACGTATTAAAAAAAATTAATTGAGAGGAAAAAAGTTACATTTAACCTCAAAAAATAGGTCAAGTCAGCTTCTGTATGGAACTTTTTATTAATAATTAGGACGCATAGAATTATTTAATGCCAACGCATAATCATTATTTAGTCTATGTTCATTTATGCAGCTTCTTTACCAAGGATCTCGTGAATAAACAAGAAATAAAAAGTAAGCTCATGTTGAATAGCGACGCACAGTGTAGAAAAAGTATAGAAATTCATCCGGAAATCAAATAACTTCTAAACGAAAAGGCCCAAAAAAATCATTCGGGTGACATTTGAAAAGTGAATACGTATAGAATATAGGAAGGAATTATTCGCAAGACTCTATCTTGATTTTATAACCTTGAAAAAATGACTGGAAGTGGGACAATTTGAAAAAAAAAACAGCATTTTTGTGGTTTTAATCGCAAGATTCTACTGTTACTCTTGTTTTTGTGGTTCTATAATACCAATATTATATTTGTTGTAACGAACAATTATTGATAAGACTTTACTATCATCTTTTTTCCCTGAAAGAAACCGCGGCGTAATGTACGAAAACAATTTTTTCAAAAATTATATAATTTAACCATTTTATAAAATGTATTCTCAAAACTTACAAGTTCTCTTCGATCATATTAAACATCGGTGTACATCTACATTAATAATGACTGAACATAACCATTTAACTACATAATCTTTAATTTCAAATCACATAACCCGAATTTCCGTAACCGAAAACCGTATAACTTCAAACCCCGAATTGAATAACCCTAACCTCATAATATTCAACACAAAACAATATAACCTTTGACCCCAAAGCTCTATAATCTCAAAACCCATGACAACGTATGCCCATAACTACATAACCCCAAATCACATAATCAACATCATCCCATGACTACATAACCCCACAATACCGTATTTTCCAAATTCAAAAACCCCAAATCCTATAACCTTTAACCTTCCAAAACCAAACTTTATTATTCCAAACTTTATAAACTCAGACTCCATAACTCCATAATCCCAAGATCCATAAACCGTAATTCACATAACCCGAAATTCCATAATCTTAAACCACAGAACTTAAAATCCTATAAAGTCAACTTCAATAACCCTGAAAACCGCATAACCCCAACCTCATTATTTTCAACCCAAATCTATATAACCTTTCACCCGAAACGTTTTCTAAATTAACTCAAAAAAACTAAGCTATGAATCTCATAATATTTGCTGAAAACCAGTAGACGAGCTAATTGCAAAGTTCATCAGTTAAACTAGTAATATCATAGCAGAATTCTATTATCATAAACTCTTTAATCTCATAACCATTTTAAGTCATTACCATAAACATCTTTAAACCAACCCATAATTCAATATCTTGAAGTTTTGTAACTTACAAAATACCAAAATCGTAAGACTAAGTTCCAAGAATCTATGCTCCGAAACCTTAACTATAAAAACTTTGGATAATAGTATGCGTGATGGAATTGAGCGTTTGAAAGTATATGGTTCTAGGTATAGAATTGTGGGTATAGGTTGAGGAATTCTTAAGATTGAAATTAAGGGTTTATCGATATTTATTAGATTCGGGAGTTTATAATTATGGATTTAAAGAATTTAAGATTAAGACGTCATTAGATTTGGTATAATAAAGTTTGATTTTGGAAGGTTAAAGTTTATAAGATTTAGGATTATAAGGTTTTTGAGTTTGGAAAATATGGTATTGTTGTGTTATCGGGGATGTGGTTTGGAGTTATTGGGTTTAGGGTACTCGGTGTTATAGGATTATTAAGTTCAATGTTATTGATTTAAGGTCTCTAAGCATACGAAGTTTTGAGTTATTATGATGGGCTTAAGGGTTTTGAGATCAGGGTGTTTAAGGGTGCACGGTTTGAAGATAAGTGGTTATTAAAGGCAATGGGGATTCGGATTACATGATTTGAGGTTACGTGGGTTGAAAGATCTATAGTTTTGGGTTAAAGGTTATGGGGTTTTGTGGTGATGGAGTTTGAGTTTCTAGCGTTTGAAATTATGTGGTTTACGGTTATGGAGTATGAGGTTATATGATTTGCGGGGTTATGTGATTTGCGGGATTTAAGACATACGTCATCATGGGTTTTGAGGTTATAGAGCTTTGGGGTCAAAGATTATATCATTTTGTGTTAAAGGTTATGAGGTTAGGATTATACGGTTACGGGGTTATTCAATTCGGTGTTTGGAGTTATACGGTTTACAGTTATGGAAATTCGGGTTATGTGCTTTAGGGTTAAAGTTTATATGGCTCAGGGATAAAGGTTATGAGTTAATGAAATTCGACATTAGAAGGTTTTAAGTTATATGGTTATGTGATTTGGGGTTATGAGGGGTTATGGGTCTTGAGGTTTTGAGATTATGGGGTTTGAGTTTAAAGGGTTTTAAGTTATATGGTTTAAAGTTATGTAGTCTCAGGTTATGTGATTTGGGGTTTATGGATCTTGGGATTATTAAGTTCTGGATTCTGAGATTATAAAGTTTAAAGTTATGTGTATAAGGTTACGGCGTTTCTGGTTACGTGGTTTGGGATTAAAGGTTATGTGGTTATAGGGTTATGGAGTTATCGGGTTATGTGTTATATGATATACTTTGTTATCAGTTTTGAATTTATAGGATTTTGGGCACATAGGATTGTGGGAAGTAAGGTTGGTTGGTATTATAATCATGTAATTCTAAATTCTGGGACATTGGGTTATATTCAGTCATTATTAATAATGTATATGTACACCGATTCTGATGATGATCGAAGAGTTCTTTTAAGTTTTAAGATTATGTTTAAAAAAGTGTTTAAATTTTTTAATTTTTCGAAAACTTGTTTTCGTAAATTATGCAGCGGTTTCTTTTTCAGTGTAAAAAGGTGATATTTGAGTCTTATCAATAATTTTTCGTTTCAAGAAATATAATATTGGTATTATAGAAGTCGAAAAACAAGAGTTGTAACGTCTGAACGCGAGTATGCACTCCGATCTTTTTCATTTCAAGATAAAGAGCAGAAGATCTAATTAATTCTTTTAGCTCAAGCCGGCACCTTACCAGCCACCGGCTCTACAACCCTTTTACCTCAAACTGGCACATTACCAGTTGCCAGCCTCTCAACCCTTTCAAGCATTTACCTTCACTCGTAATCCTCTCTACTTACCTCGAGCCGATTACTTACCACCCGTCGGTAACTTGCCCGCCTACAGCTTACCATATGCATTCACACAGTCTCGAGAGCGCACTCTCTCACTCACCTATATATATATATATATATCTACACTCATTGTACACGTGCACATATGCTCTTATATCTATACGCATATGCACACGTCATATTATTAATCAATCTTAGTTAACTAACATTTAATTATCTTAAGGAGAAGAATGCGTAATTCATTAACTTATAATAAAGTGGATTATCTGCCACGCCTTCCAAGAACGCACGTGCAGAGCAACACGTTTTATCTTATGTACACACCTTCTTTTCTCGCCGTATGTAAAGTCGATCCGCCGACAAAAAAATAATCGCAATACATTAGGCACGTCCGCCCTTCAGACGCACTGCCGAATTATTATCTGTGTGACGATAGCAATTTCTTAGAATCCTCGTGCAAAGCATTGCACTCGCAATCTTATAAACACATTCTTTTCTCGCCACATCGAGGCACCATTCAGATAAAAACGGGCACGTCCGCTCCTCAAGCAAACTGCCGCATAAGTAAAACAGAGCAATTAACCATCAGATATACAGTACGCTCTTCAAGCACCGCCAACATAAGCTAAACACCTTCTGTAAGCATTACATGCTCCAAGGCATCCTTTCCGCGAAAGAATGCCCATTAAGATAAATCAAAAGCATCGAATGCCAGAACTCTAGATATAAGCGTCATTGTGAAAGCATGCTCTTTCCAAGTAATCAGTGTGATTACGATGTGTCCCAACTGATTATCGAATGAGAATGCTTAGGCAGATAAAAATATCGGGAGTAAGCCGAATCTCAAAGCAAGCCGACATGATGGCGTCACCAACCCACGCCAAGCTGAATGGCATCATCAAGCAACGGCGTCCCCAAGCCAAGCCTAGAGCGGGAGAACCAACCAGCGTAAACCACGCCCACCGCTCGACCAATAGGAAGGACGCCCCACTACAGCCGGAGCGCTCCCACCACTCGCTCCCCCTTCAGCAGGCAGAGCAGGGCGGAGCAGCCAGCAGTCAGTCAACCTCCACCATCCAACTAGGGCAGTCCACTCGTGAGACGAGCTCTCGATATATATTCACTCTGTAATTTTTATCCATCAAGATCGTTTATACTTTTATACTTTTATATTTTTCTCAATATACGTGGAGCGTCTCCACATTTTAACATAAAATCAATCGCCTTTGTCTTATTATTTATCCACGGAATACCTACAAAAACGTATCGCAGTCTTCCTAAAAGCATAAAGAGTCAAAAGAAAATTCTTCAAAGTAAAGAAATATATTTCGTCCGCGCCGCGACCGAAGGAATCTCCACCACGGGCCGACGCTGGACCAGAGAGGCAACCAGCCGAGCAAATGAGGGTCTTCCTGCCCGCCGATCACAGGGAGTGGTGACAGCAGCCCGCGAGACAAAGGACGCACGTCTCCGTCGAGACGATCCTCGCACAGCCAGCCCGCGCGTAACGCCATCATCGGGGCCTACCCTAAGGGCCGCCGCCTCGACCGCAAGCCAGCCACGCAGCTCAACTACCTTGCTTAGCTAAGTAGAACTTTCGTTAAAAGTGCGCGATCGTGTAAAATCATACCTTTAAAATCTATACACGAATGGGGACGTAACAGAGTTACAGTAGAATCTTGCGATTGAAACCGCAAAAAGGCTGTTTTTTCACATTGTCCAACTTCCAGACATTTTTTCAAGGTTATAAAATCAAGATAGTCTTACGAATGATTTTACGATATTGTATACGTATTCACCTTTGAAATGCCACCCGAATGATTTTTTTAGGCCTTTTCATTCAAAAGTTATTTGATTTCCGGACGAATTTCTTTACTTTCGCACGCTGTGCGACGTAGCGACAGTATTACCTTAAAGTTTCGAACATGTAGATTATGTATTGTCTATATCGAGTATACTCCAATTCGCGATATTGCGCTATAGAATGCTACTATTGCATGTTGATAAGCATTTTTATACCGAACGGGACAAAAGGTTTCTCAAAGTTTATAGTAAAATAAAGTATATGCAATTTTTTTTATAATTTACTGACACATAATATTCTTGTATCAAATCGTGAAATTCTTCTCCTGCAGGAGGATTAGCCTCCTATAACAGGAGACCACGATTCCTGTAATCGAATGACGATTCTACCGCGAGGGAGAAATTCCTTTTTATTGCAGGAAGATTTTTTCGGGAGAAATTTTATTCTAGTACCGCAGGATCGTTTTTCTGAGTACGTGATCAAATCCGGGTCTCTCCACTTTTTTTCAATTAAAAGAAAAATAAATGTTTAATTCAAGTTTTCACGCAAAGCATTTATTTCGAAATGATAAGTTAATTCTCTTTACAACGATAACGGTAGGAATTGGCATTATAATTTTAAATATAAAGTTATTCTTTATTTGAATAAAGTTAAATTTGCTTTTTTATACTAATTTGAATAAGTTAGATAACATTATGTTTTCTTCCGTGTATTATTGGAGAAGATGAAGTAATGAGAAACTAGAAAAAGGAAAAGAAAGATACAAAACCCAAAAATGTCAACAAAAAATTTTGGAAAGTATATTGTGAATGAAGTATTGGTACATATAGAACATCAAGGCAGTAGTACCAAGGTGAAGCTTGAGGTAAACATCGAGCATTAACAGCGACCCGCTATTCTTTATCAGCTTCTTCGATATTCCAATAGTGACATATCATCCGCTGGCGAATAGGCAATGTTGTGGCCACGACCACCATGGTCCCTGGGGGCAGTGCCCCTTCCACGGGCAACGACGGTATAAACCCGCGCTGTCGTATCGGATGGAGGGACAACCCACAGTGGTCGACATTGACGAAGAAATAGCCAAAAATTTGGCTTCATCTTGATATTTATTGATACCAAATTCTGTTATAGTATTTGAGTATCTTTTGATGTAAAAAAAAATATAAGCTACCCCTTTTTTAAGTTTCTTTACTGCATAATATTAATTTGTATACTTAAAGTTTAGAAGCCTTTACATTGTAAATATAGGCTAGTAGCCTTTATACAAGAGGCTAGTAGCTTTTATAGAGTTGCCGTTTGCTCCGAAATTCCGTTATGTATTTTATGGTGCTAAGTTCGAATTTGCATATTTCATTGCTGTTAAATCAAAAGATCAATACTTATTAACCATTATTTTAAACAGACGAGCAAAATTCAAATGCGCTTGGCGCTTACTATTATGTTTTTATGGTTATGACCGCTAGCTATTTTTCACTATGATTTAGTTTTAAATAGTTTAAATGATAACATAATTAGATACATTTTTTAAGCAAAAAATCAAATGTTTTAATTCTATTTTAATTATTTAGTAGTTCTAAATACTTGAGTTTTCGAATTCAAATCTAGTGGATCCTTGCGCCTATGTCATGCAGATCAATCAAACCAATCTTTAAATGCTTCACAAAATCCGGTCATCGTTTTTTTAAGAGTGGAATTTTAATTATTTAGTAGTTTTAAATATTTGAGTTTCAACATTCATATTTAGCGGATCCTCCCGCCTATTTCATGTATACCAATCAAATCAATCTTTAAATGCTTCACAACATCCGGCCATCATTTTTTTAATAGTGGATAACCAATTTTTTTTTTTTTATTGCCATAAAAAATTCTGTTGTATAGTCTAACTTATTTTAAGCAAGTAATAAATACTGAATAATTATTGATCTCTCGAATTTGCAGCAAAAAATACGCAAAAAACATTGGTGCAAGCTGAAACTTTAAAAAGACTACTTAACCATAACTGGACTCTAGGCCATACAATGCGACTCCCAAACTTTAACGATCCAGATTAATATCACGCGGTAATGATATTCAATTTTACGTCTGTGACGTATTTCTATGATAGCAGTTGAACGCGCTAAATTTGAGATTGTCACACCGATCGAGCGTCGTCACATTTACTTGCGAAATGACATCGATTTGCAAAAATGCTGAAGTTTATATTCATTAAGGCCATTTAGGTAAGCCTAGCCATCGTATTGGAAAAATCAGTCAGAGCCAAGACTCTACTCGCGACACTATAATTTCTTTTTTGAAACTCCGTGCGAGAAGTTCGATTTCTCGCACGCTGCGTTAAACGATGCGTGCAAAAATCTCACTTCTCGCACGTCGTATCAAAAAATACGATTCGACACTTGTGTGAGAAGTTGATTTTCTTCTCGCGTGACCTTTTCACCCTCGCTTCGCTCGGGTGCAAACAGTCACACGAGGGGAAAATCAAATCCTCGCACTAGTATCGAAATGTACTATTTCGCTGCGGCTCCATCCAAGAGCCAGCAATTTATTTTATAGATTTCTACGAAGTAAGACTCAAAAATTTATCATGTTCATATAGTGCGCGTTGTCACAAAGAAATCATACCAAATTTTATATTATCTTTTATACGCGTTTCGGCGAATTGTGTTTGAAATAAATTTCAAATTATCGCATTTCAATAAATATAATTTTAATAAATACGAGTGAAGTTATTCAACAACTGCCCATACTCTTCCCATTAGGAAAAGGTAAGAAGTTTAAGTTGGATATTAAGAAATAAAAGTAT
Source organism: Torymus aiolomorphi (assembly GCA_036365515.1). Lineage (NCBI taxonomy): Eukaryota > Metazoa > Arthropoda > Insecta > Hymenoptera > Torymidae > Torymus > Torymus aiolomorphi. Next base: position 61,014,277 of record CM070877.1, on the reverse strand, counting down.
ATTCACTGGTTGCCAACTTAACACAATAAAGCAGTAGCCTATATCGTCGGGTGGAAGCAAGAACGTCCTATCTCAGCTCGGCGTGTAAGAACATCCTACATCGACGATGTTTTCTTATATCAAAAGGTACTCAAATGCTAAATCAGAATTTAGTTTCAATAAATATCCAGATGGAGCCCGAGTTTTGTCCATTTTTTCGACCACTGTGCGGTAGCGCAAATCAAGATGGGTGCTCTGACTTGCTAAATCTAAAGCAGCTCTGCGACAGACATATAACGCGTCATGAGACCGCTCTATTACGGTCGAGGTACGTGCGCGAGTCATATAACATCAACATCCATTTTCACTCATTGTCGACTATTCTGGTGATCAATGCTTTGATAATATTCTTTTATGAAGGCGAATTTCTGTAATAATCAATAAATCAATAGTATGAAATAATGACATTCCAATACTGTCGGGATCTTGACCCGTAAAGACGCCTTACGATAACTCGCGCCCGTGCGTCTCGCTGGCACGGGCGCTAACAGAGCCCGCTTGATTGGCGCTGTAAATTCCAATTGCGAATTATCCTAATTCGAGCACGTGTTACATCATATAAGAGTTAATCACTATACATAGTAGTAAATAGTTATATATTGCGGATATTCAAATACAAAATGTGTTGTAATAAATTAATTAATTAATTATTGTAATAAATTAATTAATTAATTATTAAAATTTGATAGAAGGAATCGATTAGTTTGAGAAAAATACGAGCCAATGATTTGGCAGCGGTTTTTATCTTTATTTTAAAAATTTTAACGTTTACGTAATGTGCATGTGTCCGTGTTGGCACGAAAGGATTAAGTGTACCTAACTAAAGACTAGGCTTCTTCCTAACGCAACTTATTAAAATTCTTTTATACTTAAGGTACCTCAATCATGTCATTGGTCGGACGAGGCTAGGGGGTCCCCTCTCTCCGCGGGCGCTCCCCGCTCACCACGCCTCCTCGCGCAGCCTACGAACTCGGTGTTTTGTTTACGTTTTTGCTTACTTCTTTCTCAAATGCCTGACAAGCGGCCAAGACCCGTCTGCGTTTTTATTCTTTGATTATTTTTTCTATTCAATTAAAGGTTTTTTAACTTTATTTCAGCTTTTTTTTTTTGTAAAGGATTTTTATATTGAAAGACCACATAACCTCAATCTTCCGTAAGAGCCTATGTTAAAAACTCGTTTTTCAAGAATTATTTTCTCCAAAAAATGCGCGATGAAAAATACTGAAAAAATTCATGTAATCTTCTTTTAAGTTAAGGAATAACATATACAAATTTTAAATTGTTTCCTGATTTTATGCTAAAGATAGGAGTCCTTAAAATCATTATTTCTTTTCCAATCTTTTCGCGTATTTTAATATTTTATAGTCCATAAACATCAAATTTAACAAAAAATAAAATAAAAAAAAACTACTTCTTAATATTTGTATTAATTACACTTCATTATAACTAATTAAGTTCATTCCTAATTATTTGTTCCAGGTAATCCATTTCCCAGTATTGTAAATGATTCTTCTGATGGACGGCTACTATTACAGAATTTACTTCTTAATGAAGCCAAGAAAGAATATCACATTGAACAACAAGAACAATTTTCGAAGATCTCTGAAAAATAAAAAATTTCATTAAATAAATTATTTGTAAAACTCAATTTAATTTTTTTACATCAAATATATATATATATATATATATATATATATATATATATATATATATTCCTAAATTATATAGTTGTTTTGAAAATCAGTAGATTTTCACCCTCCTCAACCCTCCTCTCTCCCTCCTATCGTCCATCCTCCCAATCCTTCTCACTACCGTCCTCATAATTTTTTGATTAGCTTCTCATAAGCTTTTGGAAATTAAGCGCGTGAGAAAAAGACTAGCTTTTTGGAACGGTTTTTGCAAGTGGTTGAATAAATCTTATCTTAAGGGGGTCAGACACTTTTAAAATGACGAAAAATCGATTTTTTGTTTTTTACATATTTCACTAGAAAAACACTAGTAGAATATGTTCCAATTTGTTTCAAGGCATTATTTATTTTTGTTTTAAGAATATACACAAAACACCGACAACGCCTTTCATTTGTTTTTTGTTCAAATTACACTTTTCCCCTATCCTAAACAAGATATTTATATAATCGTACATTGATTTCTACTAATTTTTTCTTCATTTCTCTGGTTTTAATATACTCAAAATTCTCATTTCAAATATTTATATATACTGCATAAAATCCAAAAATAATATTTTAACTATTAATATAGAGATAAAAGATAAATAATATAATTTATGAACATTTTTGGGATTTTTCACAAAAATAAAGTATTTGAATTTGAAACTTATAGCAGTTAAGTTGGCACCGTAGAACCTGACTTATCGACAGTCACTTATTCCTTTATTGTAATATTTATAGGTATATAAAAGCCAGTGCAAGTATCAGTGTAAACACGCACAGCTGTCATTTCACATTCATATAACTATTGTGATATAAGCAGCTTCTGTATACAAAGTGTTGATCTTAGTTTTCATTTTTTGCGATTTTTTGCATTCATAAACGGATTCTGGAGTAAACATTTAGAGTATAAGATGTGAAGGTATATCGGAAAAGTTATTGAGAGTGTAATATAAGTGTACAGTGATACTGGAATTGAAGTTTTAGAAATAGCTTTTTAGTACTTGAACTGTTATTGGAAACTTTATTCTTAAAATAACAGGGATCGATACTAAAGAAAAATTAAGTCCATGCTGACTCTTACAAAAAAAATTTAGTGTACAGACTAAAATCAATTTGGAAAGGAAGCGAAAGATGTGCTATTGTGTAGAAAAATATAATTGTCATTTTATTTACTGAAGTGAAAACTGTTATGCACTGTAATATATATATTAGTCGTATTCTCTTTATTAAGTAATAATGTTTTATGTCAAAAACAATAATGAAGGAAAAGTAAAAAGGTTCACCATATCAGACATTAAAAAATCAATATAGGAGTATTGCTGCTATAAATATTTCCTTTAAGAATTTGGCTATGGCGATACTGGCTTCATAATATGCATTAAAAATTTTAACCTTCTTAACACACTCTACATTTACTTTAGTATATAATTATGTGTAAAAAAGTTTATTAAAAGTATGTTGCACTACAAGAAGATTATTATTAAGTTCTGTAATAAAATTAGGTAAAGACCCTACAAAAAAGTGGGATAAGAGCAACGTAGTTTATAAGTTCTTTTGTAAATCGTGTCCTGCGTCATATGTAGGAGAAACTAAACGTACAATAAAAATCAGAATTAACGAACATAAAAAAAATAACAACATAGAATCAGTAGTTCCACAACATAGGAATAAATTTCTCCATGATTTTGACTGGGACAATACCAAAATTCTAGATCAGGAAGCTAATTACAAAAAACGTATATTGTCAGAAATGATCCACATTAAGTGCAACAGTAATAACATAAATAAGAAAGAAGACGTTAAATTTTTAAATACGTCTTATTTTCCTTTATTGAGACTTCTAAATTCAATTTGTTGTCGTTTGATTTTTCTTTCTATATGTATCTGCGTTTTGTTTGTAAACACAGACACCAACCCTTTACTGTGTATACTATAAATACTGATCAATCTCATGTTTTGCGTTAACATCGGCTTCATGTGTACTACGTAACACACGTTATAATTTAAGGTATTAATTATTGTATTACGCGAGTGTTTTTAGTTTCTATTAATTACATTGTATTAATTGTTTTTTTCTGTTTAATAAAAAATTGTAGCCTGAAGAGGTTGGCAGACCAAGCCAACGAAACGTTGCCTTTTCTAATGAAATCGTTGAATTTTTGATTTCTAATCCTCGCCTCCCTCAGATCGACTTAACTCACTAGCTTCTTAGAAAAAATTTGGGAGTGCGATATTTTACTCATATTCTACACAAGAAGATTATGTTTGATCACTTAACAATGCTTAACTGACTGATGTAGCTATGGCTGTTGCTGCTACGTGTGCTCATATAGTTTACAAGTCTAAAGAACCGTAAACTGAGGTATCAGAATATTAGTTTCAAATATAAAAGATTTTAAGCCAAAAAAGATACTTTTTTATATTCCAGAGAGAAGGAGTTACAGAAGAAATAAAGAAGTATTTTAGTGATGTTATCTTTAAAGCTGTTTTCTACATACTTAATGTAAGATTCTGGGCTCTGCCGTCGACTCCAGATCCAGGAGTTGCATATATTTTGATGGGACATGTCCTAAAATCCTGGTATTTTATATGACTATTGACTGAAGAGTTGTATGTATCCAAATTATTTAAGTAAATATTTTTTTGCGGCCAAAACTGCTCAAAAATCATAATTTTACTTAAATTTGAGATTTTTTAGTAATTTTTGACCATAAAAAATATTTACTTAAATAATTTTGATACATACAACTCCTCAGCCAATAGTCATATAAAATACCATGATTTTAGGACCTGTCCCATAAACATATATGGAGTTCCTGAATCTGGAGTCGACGGCAGAGCCAAAATTTAGAAATGGCCATATCTTCAGTTAAAATCAATAAAAAATTTTTTGTTGGATCTCATTTCATCATAAATTAACTATATTTTTAAAATATTACTTCTACATATTTCCAATTAGTAAAATTAATTTTTTTAGATCATTTTATGAAGAAAATTTTAAAAGTGTCTGACCCCCTTAACTGCGCTTTCTATTCTGACTTGCTTAACCCATTAAGTGGCAAACGACCATGGTTGTAACGCTTCGATTTGACATTATGTCATTCGTCCAATTCTCAATGGATTTTGATGAAACTTGGTTTCCTTATGTTTTAGGGTATGCTCTTTCTAAAAATCACCAAGTTTTTTTCAAAAAATATACAGAAAAAAATATATGACCGATTTTTTTGGAAAAAGTCGAAATTTTTTTCAATTTTTTTTCAAATTTCGTTCTGCCAAAAAGAGAGGGACCTTAAAGTATACTCCTTAAACAATTTTTTTCGCGACATGAGACGATAATCTTTCAAACGCACTTGATTTTATTCAAAAATGTTGATTAGAAAAAAAAATATGGCAGTTTTTGTATCGTAGTGTAATATAAAACTTCATGATTTTTTTACTCAAAAAATATCAAATATTGGAAAAAGTTTTATACAACAAAAAGTGCTCAAAATTGATCAAGGAACACGTGTGAATTTTCCCGGATCGATTTGGAAAATTTCGGGAAATTTGAAAATTTGAATTTTCCGAAAAATTCAAAAATAATTCAATTTCTTTCTGAAAATGTTTTTTCCAATCCAAAGTAAATTTATGTTTGGTAGGTATTTGAATTTTACTGAAAACGTAATTTAAATAATGTTTTTTGTAAAGTTTTTAAAATTTGGGTACAAAAACTCTCTAAACTTTACAAATACGTAAAACTTTATTTAAATTACATTTTCAGTAAAATTCAAATACCTACCAAACATAAATTTACTTTGGATTGGAAAAAACTTTTCAGAAAGAAATTGAATTATTTTTGAATTTTTCGGAAAATTCAAATTTTCAAATTTCCCGAAATTTTCCAAATCGATCCGGGAAAATTCACACGTGTTCCTTGATCAATTTTGAGCACTTTTTGTTGTATAAAACTTTTTCCAATATTTGATATTTTTTGAGTAAAAAAATCATGAAGTTTTATATTACACTACGATACAAAAACTGCCATATTTTTTTTTCTAATCAACATTTTTGAATAAAATCAAGTGCGTTTGAAAGATTATTGTCTCATGTCGCGAAAAAAAATTGTTTAAGGAGTATACTTTAAGGTCCCTCTCTTTTTGGCAGAACGAAATTTGAAAAAAAATTGAAAAAAATTTCGACTTTTTCCAAAAAAATCGGTCATATATTTTTTTCTGTATATTTTTTGAAAAAAACTTGGTGATTTTTAGAAAGAGCATACCCTAAAATATAAGGAAACCAAGTTTCATCAAAATCCATTGAGAATTGGACGAATGACATAATGTCAAATCGAAGCGTTACAACCATGGTCGTTTGCCACTTAATGGGTTAATGACTAAGACGAATGTTTGCATCGTGCGTAAACAACTTCATGATGATAATACAACCCTCGGGCCGACTACGCCAGCGCTTAGTTATATTTCGCCTTACAGTGAAAGATATTCTTTAAGTATAGTACATGAGAATGAGGCTAGATTTCGGAATGATTTTTGCCAATGATCCAATAAATCTTATCTTAACAGCGTTCTCGAATCTGACTTACCTCATCTCTGATGGTAATTTAAAAAAAAGTGAGTTGTTGACACTTAAGTTAAGTCCGGAAATAAGTGAAAATAAGTGGTAATTGGTTTAATATAAGTTTATTATATAAAATACGATAATTTATTACCAATACAATCTGCTGGTTTCTGGTGGGTCGAGGTGTTGTGATTTTAATTACAATTCTTTTTATAATGCTTGCTTTTATAAAGTTACTATAAATAACTTATAAGATCTGCTTACTAGACGAGTAAGGCTTACGATTTCAACTTCTCAATGTCGTAGAGGTACACGGAGTTCGCCAGGTTTCTTGTACGCTGTGACTAACTTACGCGGCGCCCCTTGCCGTTTATATAACGCAGAATAATTAGGTTAAAGATGAGGAAGCATGATTACGTGTAGAATTCATCTTTTGACAGCTTACGAGTTTACTGGGTCATCGCACTTGCGAAATGCTGAGCATTGCAAAGTGCGGGTTTTTCGACTACCGAGGAGTCCGATGGCTTAGATTCTCGTTCGACCGTAGCATGGAGAAATGCTGACCCTAATGAAAATATCGTTTTGTTTCGCAAATTCGATGACCTACTGTGTCATAACGCTGTATGCTGTATTTGTAAAAATTGCATCTCGCTTTTATGTGTCAGGAAATATCTGATACTAATAATGTGTTTTCTTTAAAATGATAATACGTCTCCGGACGTAACACCTCCCCCCTTAGACTGTTGAATGTCGTAGAGATTCAACAAATGTATCAGAGATTTTCTGTTACAGAATTTGATTTAATGATAAACATAATAATACGATTTATAATAGTGATAGTAATATTAGTAATTATAATAATAATAATAATAATACTCGTCAGTCTTGGATCGACATGAATTTCTCATAAATTATGGTTTAAACAATTAATACTTTGATTTACAAAATCATGACCATTGGTTATTTTACATTCATGGTTATCAAGTTTAAGTTTCAAATGACCCTTTCAGCATTTTTGAGGTTGTCTCGTCGAACGTTGATTTGACCTATTAATTTTTCTTCCTGATCCTCCTATCTCGGTTCTTATGGGGATTTTCATGTCGGGATGCAAGTTCTCGATTTTAGCCCTTCCCTATCTGTTGGAATTGGTACTAGTGTTTTCGGGCTTAGTCGTCATTTAACTTGATTATACGAGGTCGGTGACTCGATGTCGCACGAACGAAGTGCTGCGTATACATTATTCTGTGTCTTGAAAAATCACTGATTTACGTTTTATTTAATGAATGTTTAAATGATACGTCTCCGGACGTAACACCTCCCCCCTTAGACTGTTGAATGTCGTAGAAATTCAACAAGTGAAGTAATTGAATGATCAATTTGAGTTATTAGTAATTTTTTTGTTACAAAAGATTTAATAATAATAATAATAATAATAATAATAATAATATAAAATTAATAATTTTAAATAAATTTTTGAATCGTCTATACATTTTAAAATAAATTAATTATTTTCTTCCTAATACTAGTTTTGCACTTAACTTACTGATTTATTTTGTACCGATTTTTCTAACGTTCAAATTTCAAAGAATTCCTATAGAGAAATATATATATATATATAGATTTCGATAATTTAATTATTTCGTTATCGGTAATATGTAATAATTTTTTTGTTCTGCTGTATTTACATAAAATAGTCATTCGTTAATTAAGCTTAGAAATAATGTGCTTATTAAATAATTTTTTTTTCTTCTTTTTTTTTAGTAAATAAACGATGAGAAATATATAAGGAATGATTCAAGTGATCATTCACTTCCCTCCCTGCTTAGATATTTGGCAAGGGATATGTTTTTTCTTTCCTCTCTTTGTTTAAGTAGAATAACATTAAAGGGCTTTTGATGTTATCATAACAAAATTATTTTAACAATCGTATTATAATTATTTCCAAAAGAAAAATACAATTATATATGGTGTAGGTTTTTTTCGTAAAAAGGAAGTGAATAATTGAAATGATATTGACAAATTTTGACTTGTTGTTGCTTTTATGCATCATTGTATTTTACCTTTGTTTGAAAACTTTCAGTCATTTCAAAAGTTCATTTTAGAACTTGAACTTTTGTTTCGGCATAGGTAGCATTCACATATCTGCTTTAAAGAATACGCAATCTGTTAGAGTAGAAAAATGTTTTACATACTCAATACAGTGCAGAATAGTGTATCTTATATAGGATGATCATGTTAGTATATGACAGAACTGATCATTCCAAATACATATATTCTATTTAATCTTAGCAATGTGAACGTAGCTACCTGAATAATTTTTTTTGTTCTGAAACTCTTTAATAAATTTTGACGAGTATCAACAATTTTTTTCTTTTTTTTTCCTTTTTTTTTTTTTTTTTTTTTTTTTTGTAGGTGAATACAGTTTAATTTTGGATAAAATTAGTCAAATTATTATTATCTTTTTTTTTTTTATCATACGTTAAAAGGTTTAGGAATGGGTTCTACTTCTTTTCCTTTTGGATTAGTTCTATACTTTGTTATTCAAAGATAAAATCATAAGCTATTAAATTGATCATAAGTTAATTCGTCCCTGTAATGTTTTCTACTTTGTGATTAAATAATTACTTTATATATTTTTTATTTAATAACACATCATTTTCACATGTCAAATTTTTTTGATTGTTTGATTGTTATAAGACCAAAGTTACTTTGTATTAATATCTAATCGCAATATTTATGTATTATTTCTAAAATTTCATTATTCAAGTGTATCTTATTTCAATCGCATTTTTCTAAAATTATTAGCTTTCTTAGGGAATATAGTTGCTTTTCATAAAATACTGACAAGTTGATACGAACAATTGTAGACAAACGGATAAGTGGTTATAATTTTAAATTGTATATTTGGTAAAATCTGGATCACCTTAGGGTTATATATTAGTTGACCAAGAAGTAGGATGGTTTTGCTTCAAATGGAAAAGTTCAGCTGCAATTATAATCCTGTATTAAATTTGGAAAAATAAGAAGAGATTATGATAGATGTTAATATTGAGTATGTTGTCCACATCCTAAAACAAAAATGTTATGTTATTATTTGTTATAATATTGCTTTGCTTGTTTTTCATAATTAGTTAAGATATTATTTTGTTCATTTTAATAGCGTTGAAAATTCTTATTATGCTGATCGTTTTGAAATTTATTCATATTTGGTTCTTTAATAGGCCATGTTTTGTCTCCCTTTTTAACTCTTTTTCTGATAGCAAATTTATTGTAGTAACCTTTAGATTTTAATTTTAATTTTGTAATTTTTGATAATTCTTTTAAATATTTTTTATAATTAGATATCCATTTTAGTTTTCTGACGTTTTTATTAGATTTTACTTTGATAGGATAGTTAAAAACTAACTGCAATTGGTGTACTTTATTAGGATTTGTATTTAGATTGATCATTACGTTATGATTTTGATTACCCAAAGTTTCTTTTAGTTGATTTTTATTCTCAAGCTGTTCTTGGTGTTCTTGATTATCAAATATTTTTAGATGACTTTTATTCTCTAAATGTTTTTTTAGTTTTTGATTATCAAACATATCTTTTGGTTGATTTTCATTTTCGAAAACTACTTTACTATTATTTAATAAGTTCTTTAGATTTTTTGTATCATTTAATAAAGACTCTTCTGAATGTATTGATGCTATATTCTCTTTTAACGAATTTTCAAGCGAGTTTTGTTGGAATTTAGTTTCCATTTGATCATCTTCGGAAAATGGTTCAGCTAAAGCAAAAGTTATGTCTAAAATGACTTTAAGATCATCATAAAAAGTTACTGTTTCCAACGAATTATTACCTTCTTTATTATTTTCATTCGAAATTTCATTCTTTTGGTTATTTATATTGGATTCATTAAAATGAATTACATTAATTTCATCACAATCCTCATGAGTTTTTAAATTAGATTCGTTGAAATTCATTTCTTCATTAGTCTCATAATTTTTTACAGTAGATTCAATAGAATCAATTAAATTTGTTTCCATAATTTCTTCAATTTCATGATTATTTTTGAAAATTTCGTTAAAGTCTATAAAATTAATTTCATTAGTATTTCCATGATTTTTTATAATCATATTATTATCTTTTGGTTCATCAGTGATTTCATGTATTTTTATAAAAGGTACGATAATTAAATTGATTTCTTTATCATCATTAATTATTGTAGATTCCTCTATGATATTAGTTTCCTGTTTAATTTTATTTACTTTATTTTCTGTAATTAGTTCATTACCATTATACCTTTCAATATTCGTTGTATTAACTTCGTTTTTCTGAATTTTTGATTCGTTAATTGTTTCTTTCGTAACATTATGGTATGATTCATCAGTATTAATACTTGGATATTGTTTGATTTCCTCACATTCTTCAGTAGTATGATCTGGATTTTTACAAAGATCACAATGATTTCCCATTGCATTATATTGCATCATAAGATTTTTAAGTTTTCTGCAGTTGTCGATGTCATGTCCAATTCTTTTGCAATAATCACATTGAATTCTTTTCCTATTTACTGTATTGGGTTGTTGATTATTAAAAATCGTGTTTCTTGGCTTGTAATTTTGTTCTTGAGTTTTGTTAATGAATCGGTTATAATTTCTTGTAGTATTTGGTAATTGATGAATTTCTTTATTTTCTAAAATTTTGTAGTTTGTGCTATTTTGAGAATGAGCATTTCTTTCTGGGCAATACTTTGCTGTATGTCCGATTCTGTTGCAAATTTGACAAATTATTCTATTTCTTAAAATCGCACGCTTGCAATCTGATGAATCGTGGTCTTCTTCCTTACATAACGCGCACCACATTATTTTTTCGTTTATAGGGCAGTATTTTATCCAGTGCCCGAGTTTATTGCATTTCATACATACTGCTGACAGACAGTCTTTAGTTGAGTGACCCGTGCTTCCGCAATACTCACAATCAAGTTCATATTTCTTTATAACAGGGCATTGAGTAGCTGCATGTCCTATCATTTGACAGTATTGGCAATAATCTTCATTTGTTTGGTTAAATGTACACTTCTCTACAGAATGTCCTCTGTGATTACAGAGTTTACAAAAAAGTTCTATTTTATTTTTAGCATTGTTGCAAAAATAAGATATATGATCTTTACTTTTACAATAAACACAAACTGCATTAGAGCAAAACAATGCTTCGTGATATTGATCTCGGCAAATTTGACAATGAAATACTTTAGTATAATAATGGTTTTGTTGTTTAAAATTATAAAATGTATTAGCTTGATTATTCATCATGGTTTTTTCATTTTATTAAATGTTCGTAATTATTATTGTAGTTTATTTTTGAATTTATCTTTTATTTTGTTTATTATTGTCTTACTTTCATTTTCTCGTTTGAGTATTGTTTATTTTTTATATTATAATATTTAAATATTTTTCATTTTCTTATTTTATTATATTCCCTTTTGCAATGTAATATTTTATTGTAATTTTTTTTTGGTATGATTCTTCATTATAATATTCTTACTTTTATTGTAATACTTTTCGTTTGTTTAGTTATTTTTTATTATTATTTTGATTTCCTTATTTTGATAAAAAATGGCTTGATTATTTTATACACTGATTATATCTCATATGTTTTCTATTCTGTATTGTGTAAATCCTCTATTATTTATTTACCTTTATTTATTTGTCTTCATTCATTTCTTATGTTTTGTTCTTTATTCTTTTTATTTATGTATCAGTATATTTAATATTTATTTTTAAATATCTTTTATTATTAGTTCAACTATATATTTTTTTGTGTATTATTTATTTGGCAATTTATTTATTTATTTGCCAATTTTATATCTCTATTCTTAATGTTTTTCGTGTAATTTGATTTCTGATATTCTTATTTCTTGTTTATGTATAATATTTATCCATTCAATGATCATTATTTTGTATTATTATTTCATTTTTCTCCTTCGTGTTGGATTTGTTTTATTTATTTGTTAACATTTTTATTTTAATATGCCTTATGATTTCAATTATCATTTGTACTAGGCTGTATATATTTTTGTATTTGTATTTGTTATTTTTCAAAATACTATATTTATTTATGCAATGGTTTTTTAATTAACCAATTTATTATTATTCACTTTTCTCTATCTGTGTTGATCATTATTTTATTTCTTTATTTTTCACACAGTATATTATTTTTTTTATTTATTTGATAATTATTTTTCAATCTTGTAATTGTAGTTTATTATTATGATCTTTTGTTTATATATTGCAATAACTTTCTTTTGTTTTATTATTTTTTCCTTTTTAAATCGTTTTATTATTGATTTTTTTTTTTTCTCAATTTCTTATTTGAACTAGATCGTTTTTATTTTTCACGTAATCTATTTTCATTTGAACATTTCTTTTCACTAACCACCTATTTTTTCACTTTTATTAATTTTCTTGAAATTATAATATGTTAGTTTGTTAGTAACTCGACGAGCCGTACACGTTTTTCTTCGTAAGTTTAAACGATCATGCTACAATGATCCTCTCAACTTCTTACTGCATAACGAGAAGCTCGGAAGCAATTAGTAATAAATTATTAGTATAACCAAATACAATTCGTTTTTCACTATTCCGATCTTATTTTCATATGAATCTAGTGAACTTACGTTCGATTCGTACCGGAACCACTGTTACGTTCCGAAAAATAGTTATTTTTATTATTTTATTTTAAACAGTCTAGTGAACTAATGTTCGATTCGTACCGGAACCACTGTTACGTTCCGAAAAATAGTTATTTTTATTCTTTTATTTTAAACAGTCTAGTGAACTAATGTTCGATTCGTACCGGAACCACTGTTACGTTCCGAAAAATAGTTATTTTTATTCTTTTATTTTAAACAGTCTAGTGAACTAATGTTCGATTCGTACCGGAACCACTGTTAAGTCCGGAAATAAGTGAAAATAAGTGGTAATTGGTTTAATATAAGTTTATTATATAAAATACGATAATTTATTACCAATACAATCTGCTGGCTTCTGGTGGGTCGAGGTGTTGTGATTTTAATTACAATTCTTTTTATAATGCTTGCTTTTATAAAGTTACTATAAATAACTTATAAGATCTGCTTACTAGACGAGTAAGGCTTACGATTTCAACTTCTCAATGTCGTAGAGGTACACGGAGTTCGCCAGGTTTCTTGTACGCTGTGACTAACTTACGCGGCGCCCCTTGCCGTTTATATAACGCAGAATAATTAGGTTAAAGATGAGGAAGCATGATTACGTGTAGAATTCATCTTTTGACAGCTTACGAGTTTACTGGGTCATCGCACTTGCGAAATGCTGAGCATTGCAAAGTGCGGGTTTTTCGACTACCGAGGAGTCCGATGGCTTAGATTCTCGCTCGACCGTAGCATGGAGAAATGCTGACCCTAATGAAAATATCGTTTTGTTTCGCAAATTCGATGACCTACTGTGTCATAACGCTGTATGCTGTATTTGTAAAAATTGCATCTCGCTTTTATGTGTCAGGAAATATCTGATACTAATAATGTGTTTTCTTTAAAATGATAATACGTCTCCGGACGTAACAGTCTGATCCAAAGCATTATCTCGCTTGCAAATGTTAGCGGAGCTGCCCCGCCAAAGGAAGGGGCTTTTGCATAAATGCGTAAATAAGTGGTTTGTGATCTGTTAAGATCTTAAAGTCTCTGCCTTCAACGAGAAACGTATTTAACAGCTTCGTATATGATCGTGAGCTCACGGTCATATTCACTGTACTTCCGCTATGAAGGGGAGAACTTCTTAGAGAAGAATGCTAAATATTCCCAAATCCCAGTAAGGGAAAGTTGCTGAAGGGCCATTCCAGAATCGGAAGCATCAGAAAGAATGCCTATTTCCGCACTAACGCGGGGGTAAAAAGCAGAGCCGCTACTGACAACTCCTCTTTTACACGGATGAAGGCGTCCTCAGCTTCAGGCGTCCACAGAACGGGGCGCTTATCATTTTTGCGGGAATCGCTAAAAAGAGCATTAAGAGGGGCTTGAGAAGTCGCAGCGCAAGGCATGTTACGGCGGTAAAAATTTACGGTACCGACAAACCTACGAATTTCTGCTATAGTTTGAGGTTTAGGATAATTCAAAATAGCTTCAACTCTACTTGGAATGGGGCGAATGCCTTCACCATTCACAAGATAACCTAAAAATTCTAACTCTTCAGCAGCAAAGGTTCATTTTTCGACATTGAGATGAAGATGAAACTTCTTAAGTTGTTCAAAGACCGTGCGAAGATGAGAGTAGTGTTCTTCAAAGAGAAAATGAAGCAATAAGAATATCGTCGATATAGAGGTATACGAAATCGAGATCACCTAGCGCGCTATTAATGTAACGCTGAAAGGTTTGACTCGCGTTGCGAAGGTCATGTACATGAACTCGAAAAGGCCGAAAGGGGGGATTATAATGGCCGTTTTCGGTATGTCCTTGGCGGCAACAGGAATCTGATTGAACGCTTTATGAAGATCAAGCGCCGAAAAGATTTTCTTACCATACAGGTTATTTGTGCAGTCATGAATAGGAGGAGTCGGATATTTATCCGTGACCGAGGCGGCGTTCAAGCGCTTGTAATCACCACACGGACTCCTAGAGTTATCCTTTTTTAACTCCATATGGAGGGGACTTGCCCAAGGGCTGCTGGAGGGGCGGCAAATGCCAGCCTCAATCCAAGCATCAAATTCGGCTTTCGCCGCTTTCAACTTGTCTGGAGCAAGTCTGCGAGGACGCTCCGAGACAGGAGGACCAGAGATTATAATATGATGAAAGACATCGCTATTTCTAGGGACTGTGGGTCTGGAAACGCCCGTGATCTCCGAAAAATCAGCGAGAATCTTCGCGCACTCTGAGCTGGGAACAACTACAAAACAGAGTCAACCAAAACATCTTTTACTACCGCTAGAGAGTAGATATTAGTGGAAGAGTCAACAAGACGATTTCTTTTAAGGTCAACGAGAAGGCCATAATGAGATAACAGATCAGCACCTATAATGGGATGAGGAACATCTGCTATGCAAAAGTTCCAGCGAATGGGGTGCCGAATGCACAGATTAAGTGTGAGCAACGATTCTCCATAGGCACTAATTAATGAATTATTCGGAGTGAAAAACTTAAAGGAGCTGGGCTTGCCGCAAGCCTTAGGATTTATGGGACGAGCAAAATGTCCGCTCCAGTATCGATAACGAAGGACTTGCCCGAGATGCGATTACGTACTCGGAGACGTTTGGACACGCGAGAGCCTTCTGAAGACGTCTCTTCAACAGAAGGTTAAGTTAGGATTTTACATAAATTAGTTTTTTTATTGAGGATTTTTCGCCTGCCACTCAGCATATTTGGAGCACCACCCGAGTTACCGTCTATTTTCTTTGCCAGTGTCTCAAACTTTCGTTCAAGCTTCTGCTCAAGGCGCTTGAAGGCAGCTTCAGCATCAAAAGAACTAGGTTTGTTTGAAGAAACGGTGCTGACCTGACGGTCAGAATTTCCGGAAGCCTCAGAAAGTCTGTCGACTACTTCCGCAAGTTTATTAAGGTCGGTAATATCCGGAATCGAACGGTGGTGGGGCGAAATTTGGTCTAGGAAGACGGTCCGAATGACCTTATCATCGCAGGAGCCGAGATTGAGGCCACGAAGAATCCTAGTAGGTTTGCCATCAGTCAACACTTGCCCCTTTAAAAGCTTACACAGGTTATGTTCAGCCGAGCTAGCAAAGGTCAAAATGAGGCATTCTTTTACCTGTTTGCATATGTCCACAGGAGCGGGGTCTTGCGAGATTATATCCCTAATGGCCGACAAGGCTTCACCCCCAAGCGATGGGCAAAGCTAGTCTACCTTTGTCGAGTCTACTGTGATATTCGAATTACGAAATGTTGCTTCCACTTGCAAAAACCACAGGTCAGGATCGGTTTGGATGAACGGCGCGATTTTAGGCATGCGCACGCCTTCAATACGATTAACCGCTAGCGTAGACGGATTGCTAGTCAGAAGCTGTTGCATCTGCTGTTGCTGCTGCAGAGCTGCGAATGCTGCCTCGTGTACAGGCATTTTGGCGATAAAGAATATGCGCGAGTCTAAAGCCTAAATTACCTTATGCCACAGCGTATCACAAGTTACCTAGTTAGTGTTCATGGACAAAAACAATGATTTAAAGCTAAGCCTATGCTAGAACTTAAAAATATATTGTCGTTTTACGAGTACCGCGAGAAAAGACAATGCTTGATTGCAAGGGGAGCGCCTTTTCCTCCGCGTGAATCACAGTTCTGGAGAGGAAAGCGACTGCCTCTCCTGCACCAGCGATTGAGCTAACGCAAAAAATGAACATAGAGATTCGCGCGAAAATCGAGGGGAGAAGTCACTTCCCCTCTGCGAAGCTTTCTTAATTTTTTACAAAAAGGCTTTATCAGAGAATGAGATTAGACAACGCGTAAATTCGTTAAAATTATGAAAATATAATGCGCGTGTCTGAAAAAAATTACTAAAAAGTTTTCGTGTCACTTTGAACAAGAGCGAGCTTGAAAACACGATAGCACGCGAGTCGTTTTTTTTTAAATATTGGGTGCTCTTCAACATCGGCATACCCTCAATAGCAATCCTTTTTAGGATAGTTATTGAGATTTATTTTCAGATTCAATAACAAAAAGTGGTGGTTTATATTCAACAGTTCTTTTTAGGATAATTGATCAATTTTCCACAAATTTTTGTGGCCCTTTATTGTCAAATCAGTAGCGACAGTCCTTTTCAGGATAGTCGTTTTTTTTTTAAATATCGGCTGCTCTTCAACATCGGCGTACTCTCAATAGCAGTCCTTTTTAGGATAGTTATTGAGATTATTTTTAGGTTCAATAACAAAAATTAGTGGTTTATATTCAACAGTTCTTTTTAGGATAGTTGATCAATTTTCCACAAATTTGTGTGGCCCTTTATTCTCAAATCAGTAGCGACAGTCCTTTTCAGGTTAGTCGTTTTTGTTTTTTTAGATATTGGGCGCTATTTCTGCAGATATTTATTAATATATTGATCAAGATGTGCGATAAGTTGAAAACAGACAGATGCGTGGATTTGTTTAGGAAACCCGGTGATAAGGGTCATTATGGAAATGATCTCCGTAGGGTTTCTGGTGGTCTAATAAAACAATTCCCTAATTTACATCCCGACTTTAGAATTTGTGCGGCTTGTCGAAAAAAGGCT
The DNA here is from genome assembly GCA_036365515.1 of Torymus aiolomorphi. Classification (NCBI taxonomy): domain Eukaryota; kingdom Metazoa; phylum Arthropoda; class Insecta; order Hymenoptera; family Torymidae; genus Torymus; species Torymus aiolomorphi. The sequence continues at coordinate 60,996,783 of CM070877.1, read as the reverse complement.
TCTAATTTAAATTTAAATGAAAAGGGTGAATCTATTCAAGCTAATTGTTACATCGACAAGTGTAATAAATGTCCAGGAACTGAGAAAATGATATCTCTAATACGTAAACAATTAGAAGACTCCTGTATTTCTGATATAAAATAGTCACCATGGACTGCAACTGATAGAGCAACATTAACCGAACAGACATCGAGTGTTGAAGATTATTTATTGGATCTAGACAATAAGCTAAATACTCTGAAAATTCATTCTTACATTGCAAAGCAGCAGACTCACTTTATAAATGAAAAAAAAAAATCTTAGCCCACATGAAGTACTTGTAATGTTTGATTTCTCAGAAAATTATGCTTACGTGTGTCAGAATGCTTCCCAGGCTTTTCATTTCAACAATAGCCAATGTACAGTGGTACCTGCGATTTTCTATTACAAAGAAAATAATGAACTTAACCGTCAGAGTATGGCTTTTTGTCTGATAGCCTGAAACATGACACTGCCGCTGTATATGCTATTCAAACGGTACTGATACCAGAAATTAAAGAAACGGTTAAAAGAATTCAAAAAATTTATTATTGTACTGATGGCGCAAAGCAACATTTTAAAAATAAATTTCAAATAAACAATTTGATTAATCATAAAAAAGATTTTAATATTGAAGTAGAGTGGCATTACACAGCAACTGCACATGGAAAGAGCATGTATGATGGAATAGGTGCTACTTTCAAAAGGTCAGCCTACAAAGCAAGGCTTACGGCAAAACCATCTGAAGCAATATTAATTCCCAAAGCGCTATTCAATTGGGCAAAAAAACATTTCGATAACATATCTATTTTCTACTTTGATAAAGTATTTCATGACAAAGTGAGGCGAAAATTCAATCAAAGATATCTTAATTGCGAGAGGTTCCTGAGATTTCGAAAAACCACGGTTTTATAGTACAGAAAAATGGAATTATTTTGATTAAAAAATTTTCTAATGATACGGAAAAAATGCAAATCACTAGTCACCACAATCAAAGAAGTAATTCATTGTAACGTTTTATTATTAAAAACACAAAAACAATCACACTACAGACAGATGAACAGAAAGATGAAATTGACATAGATAAGCCACACACTATAGACAGACGGACAGTCAGACGGAATTGACATACATGAAGACAGACTCGTGACGGATTTACTAGTCCCGCATCGAGCGCCTCCCCAGGTGATGGATAGAGGAAAGCGTTAACAAGTAAGGTACTGTGAAATGAGACCCTCAAGGTGAACCAAAATTAGTAAATGTAGAGATCTAAGAATAATCGATATTCCAATAATCTATCTATAATTAAAAAGTTATTTTGAATTTTCTAACCTCAGTTTTGTGTTAAGTGAACATACATATTTTTTGCACATAAATATTTTTTAATACCGAATTTTGAATAAATCAATCGATGATAAATAAGTAATGTCCGCCATCTTGGATCCGCCATCTCGAATTTGAAACCTGAGCTCATATTCTTTATCAGAGACCTCAAAAACTTCCGTTTACGAAATTTTTTAGAAATCAGCCAATAATAAGAAAATATCTGTCAACCATTTTGGATCCGCAATCTGGAATTTGAAATTAAGGTCCGCCATTTTGGATCATACATCTTGAATTTGAAATTCGAATTCGGAATCGTAATCAGCGATCCCAAAAACCCCAACATACAGAATTTAGTAGCAATCGGTCAACAGTAGGAAAAATACTGTCCGCCATCTTGGATTCGCCATCTTGAATTTCAAATCTGACATCGGATGTTTGTTTAGCGAGCCCCAAAATAATTTTAATGAGTAATTTGGTCAAAATTATTGAGGAATTATAATTTTTTCGATCATTTTTGACTAAAAAATGTCATTTTTTAACGGGATGCCTCACTTTAGACAGGTTTTTTGAGGTTAGAAATTAAAAAAAAAAAAATCTAACGGCATCAAAAACTAGACTTCTTGAAAAATTTTTTCGTGTGCTCAAAAAATTTTTTTCCCCAAAATTGAAATGGGCAGGGGGGTTGACTGATTTGAAGAATTCCCCATATGTATATATATGGGAACGTCCAGCAGAAACGGGCCACCGAGCGCGCGCGGTGCCTTTTTTCGCGCAAAAGGTGCTCTGTTTAACTCGTTCATAATCGTATGCTGCGTCTTTGAAAAAAAAACCAAGGACCTATATCGATAGATTTTTTCCTGCTCTTTCCAATGGTGCCATTGTTTTTATTTCGAAACGCTTTCTTCCGGACGAAAACTCGAGTTGAATATTGAAAGCCATTTTTCTCAAAGTATATCATGTTTTTTTTTCAAAATAAACTACACCATTGGAAAGTACAACTCTTAAGATTCAAAACCCTATCTTGGAGAAGTTGGAGAAATAAATGATTTAAAAGTAACAACATAAAAAAGACAGCGCCGAGGGTCAGCGCGAGCCCCTCGCGCCCGTGCGTACGGCACGTTTAAGTGCACGCTCTATTCAATTCGCTAATAATCGTGTACCAAGTCTCTGAAAAAAGAACTAAGGACATATATCGATAGATTTTTTCCTGCTCTTTCCAATGGTGCTATTATTTTCATTCCGAAATGCTTCCTTCTAGTTGAAAATTCCATTTGAATGTTTAAACTCTATTTTTTCAATAAAATATCAGTCTTTTCTTCAAAATGAATTATATTCTTCAAAAGTACAAGTCTTAAACTATAAAATATTATATTTTTAAGTTGCAACATGATAAGTTCAAAAATAGTAAGATCAAAAAGACAGCGGCTGCCCGAACTTTTTACGCTATGCTCAAGGGCGGATTAATACACGCGATGTGCTATTTCGCCCTTTCTTTTTTGTAAATATAAAATGTTTTGTAACTTACAATGCCAATGCGTGGACATAATTTTGTGGATCTAGTTGTAACAGTTAGTATAATATTACAATGAACTTTGTTCATTTATATAACAAAATTTGAAAAACATAATATATCAAACATAAAAATATCCATGAACGCACTGAAAGCAGTGAAACAGAAATTTAAAATAACCTTATAGATTGTTTAATCTGGCATAACAATATTACCTTTTCCTTTAAATTCTAATTTTTTTACATTTTTTTGATTTTATAAGAATTGTCCTTTTTGCGACATCCGCTTCTTTCTTTGTTTGAGTTTTAAGTACTTTTTCTTTTTTGATCGGTGGATATAATTGAGAATCTTCTGACGCTGAAAATCTTTTAAGTTCTAACTTTTTGCCATCATTTAATAATTTAATACAATGAAACAATTGAGTTCCAGGTATTGTCTTAGCTGAGGCTAGCCTGTTTTGTAGCTTTTCTGTAGCCTTTAAGTAATCGTCTTTTGATGAAAAAAGCACTCAATATTTTTGAAATACTCAGTTGCCCATTTGTATAAATCTTGGGGCGTCAATATATAATTGTCGGATACTTTCCGTAAACTTTCTCGTGCATTTCGGAATAAAAATAATAGCACCATTGGAAAGAGCAGGAAAAAATCTATCGATATATGTCTTTAGTTCTTTTTTCAGAGATTTGGTACACGATTATTAGCGAATTGAATAGAGCGTGCACTTAAACGTGCCGTACGCACGGGCGCGAGGGGCTCGCGCGGACCCTCGGCGCTGTCTTTTTCATGTTATTTTAAACCCTTTATTTCTCCAACTTCTCCAAGATAGGGTTTTGAAGCTTAAGAGTTGTACTTTCCAATGGTGTGGTTTATTTTGAAAAAAAAACATGATATACTTTGAGAAAAATGACTTTCAATATTCAACTCGAGTTTTCGTCCGGAAGAAAGCGTTTCGCAATAAAAACAATGGCACCATTGGAAAGAGCGGAAAAAAATCTATCGATATAGGTCCTTGGTTTTTTTTTTCAAAGACGCAGCATACGATTATGAACGAGTTAAACAGAGCGCCTTTTACGCGAAAAAAGGCACCGCGCGCGGTCGGTGGCCCGTTTCTGCTGGACGCTCCCATATATATATTTTTTTTCAGATATATTTATTTTAAAATTGCAAGTGCGAGTAGTTGAGCGTAATTAATTACAAATCGTAATTTATTTAGAGAAATAGCTTTCTCACCCTTCATTAAGAAGTTTAGCGCTGTCTTAGACCCCACAGATAACACGCTGCATCTGAAGGATGACGATCCAAGCGTAAAGTTAGAAGTGGCCGCCATAACCGCAAATAACACCGTGTCCGTATCAGCTATAGGGTTGGCGGTCCCAACAGAAGAACAGCGCAAAGAGGTAGAAGCTTTAGTAGCTCAGCTGATCGGTAACAGCCTGGCACCACTAGGGTGTACTTCGTGGATCGAGCATGCAATAGACGTCGGATCTACAAGACCCATTAAACAGAAGTACTACCCTGTATCTCAGAAACTCGAGGAAGAGATGCACAAACAGGTGGAGGAAATGCTAGTCGCGGACATAATAGAACCCTCGACAAGCGGCTGGTCAAGCCCAGTGGTAATGGTACGCAAGTCCAACGGGAAGTTCTATTTCTATGTGGACTTCAGAAAAGTGAACGTAGCGTCAAGGCCAAACGCGTACCCATTGCCATAGACGGAAAGTATCTTGCACAAACTGCAGAAAGCGCGATACACCTCCACGTTGGATTTAAGCAATGTGTACCACTAAATACCACTTAATCCGGAGTCCAAAGAGACAACGGCCTTCACCATGTCAGGCAAAGGGCTATTTCAGTTTACGTTAATGCCCTACGGTCTTTCGTATGCCGAAGCGTCCTTCCAGAGGCTGATTGACAAAGTCATCGGCCCCGAACTCGAACCTTTTACTTACTCATATCTCTACGATATAATAACAGTCGCAGAGACATTCGAGGAGCATAAAGATGTTCTAAAAAGAGTTCTGGACAGGACACAGGATGCGGGCCTCACAATAATTCGCGAGAAGAGCGTCTTCTGCCGCGATGAGGTCCAATATCTTGGGGTCATAGTAAATAGAAATATTTTTAAGCCTGACCCCGAGGAAATAAATCCCATGATGGAGTATCCGGTACCGAAAAATCTCCGTCAGCCGAGACGCTTCTTATGAATGGCCTCGTGCTATGGGAAGTTCCCTCCAAATTTCGCTACCATTGCTGAACCATTGACCGAACTAACAAAGAAAGATCGGAAGTACGAATGGTCAGCAGCCTAGGAAGAGACCTTCCAACAAATAAAAGCGCTAATAGCTTCCTCACCGATTCCCTGCAGACCGGTATCTAACGCGCAATTCGTGATGCGAACTGAGGCGAGCGATACAGTCGTGGGAGCGGTGCTATACCAAATAATTGACGATGATGAAAGAGTCCCGGAGTTCGCTAGTCGAACTCTGAGTTTGGCCAAGAGGAACTATTGCGTGACGGTACGAGAATGCCTAGCCATTCTCTGGGCAATTAAAAAGTTCCGTCCGTACATAGAGGCCTGCGACTTAAAGGTTATCACGGACCATAGCAGCTTGAAGTGGTTCCGTTAACCCAACCGGAAGATTGGCTCGGTGGGCTTTGGAGTTACAAAACCACAGTTTCACGGTCGAACATCGAAAGGGCTCATTGAGCAACGTCCCAGATGCCCTTTCGCAAATGTTCGAGGAAGAAAAACCGGCAGTTACAGTGTTAGAGCTCGAAAGCGATACAAGCGACTTCTGGTATCTCCAGACCGTGAAAGGGGTTCAAGAGTGCCCACGAGACTTTTCCACGTTCAAGCTGGTGGGGAGAAGACTGTACAAGTACAAACCAAATGAACGCTCGGCGGCGACGATGCATGGAATCTAGCAGTCCCTCAGTAAAAGCGTCGCGAAAGTACTGAGAGACTGCCATAACCTTTCAACTGCTGGGCACTTGGACCGCGAGAAAACCTTGGATTGGGTAAAGCGGAAGTATTATTGACCACATATGTCTCAGGACGTGGTCAAATACGTTAACCGGTGCCAAATTTGCCAGCAGTGCGAAGTCGAGCAACGCGCTCCAGCAGGATTCATGGGACGCCGCATCACAGAGCGTCCTTGGCAAGTCGTGACCGGAGATATTATGGGACCACTCCTTAGAACAACCGGCGGCCATGAATATATTCTCATATTCCAGGACCTGTTCACGCGCTGGATCGAAGTGATTCCGATCAAAAGGGCGGATGGCAATTCGGTGGTAGAAGAGCTCAACGAACACGTATGTCCACGGTTCGTGGTACCCGAGGTGTTCCCGATAATGGAACAGAATTTAAGAATGTACACATTGAAGCATTCTTAAAGGAGAGAAGCTTGCATCACACGTTTACACCCCCGTACCACCCTCAATCCAGTCCTGTCGAGCGTGTGAACCGAACGGTGAAGACAATGATTATGTCTTACGCAGAGGAGAATCACCGGTCCTGGGGTGAGAAACTTAACGAGCTGGCGTTCTCATATACCACCGCCCAATACAGCTCCACTAACAAGAGCCCTGCCTTGCTCAACTATGGTCGTCAGCCGGACCCGCCGAAGACACTAAGGGGGGAAGAAGATCGGCTAGTCGAAGAGCAGAGGCAGCAAGAGGCTCTAAACAACTGGGCGTCGCGCATATACTAGTTTCGCGAATTGCACGATAGAGCGGCGGCCGATGCGCAAGCGGAGCAGGCGAGACAAACCAAATATTATAACGCTCATCATTGACCTCCAGAATTCAGTCTAGAAGATTGTGTATGGAAGGAGAATAAAGTACTATCCTCAGCGGCTGAGGGGATTTCTGCCAAGTTAGTCCCTAAGATCGCGGGGCCATACACGATTGCGAACATTCTAGGCTAACACACGTGCTAGATCGAAGATGAGGATGGCCGGACGATACGCCCCGTTCATGCCCAACAGCTCAAGCAGTACATCACCGCAGAAGAGCCCAAAGGCAGGTTGAGCAAGAGTTGTTCAGACGTAGCCTGGTCGCTACCACCGACGAACCTTTCAGCGGAGCGTACCGTGCCAGCTGGCAACGCAGTTAGCCGGGGTAATGTGCAGCCTCGAGCGACGGCTAAGCGGCGCGGCCCATCTCGTAAGACCGCGCTATTAGTTAGGCCAACAAAGCGTGCGAGGGACGGCCGGCCTACGCGTGTGGCCGGTTCAACGCGCGCTTTTCACTCAGAGATCCAATAAGTTGGAAAGCGAAGTTCGCGTGCGATCTTCGTGTTGTTTTCGGGATTTCAGAAGCTGATCCCCGGGCAAGCCATTTTAGGCTGACACCCGCTGCACCATGTTCTAGGGCATCGCTGGCCTGTGGCTTTTTGAGTTTTTCCCCAGGAGCCATCCCGTTACAGTGTTTTTGGCCTCTTTGACGATCTTATCAAGACACTTAGTATAGTTTTTATATTCTAATTTTATTTTATTATTATTTGGTTTTTTACGCATCTACAGTTGTTCTTTCTTTTGACATGAGATCATGAGCGCTTTAGTATCTAAATTTTTTCTAGGATTACTTTTATTATTTTTTATTTTTAATATACTTCTAGATTTTTCCAAACAGTCTCTTATTTCAGAATTCAGTAGGTTAGTAGCTGTATCAGGGTAATTTTTTGACTTTATATTACTCCAATTTTTCATGCTATCTACGCTGTAAAGTTCATTATTATTGTAACTATAATTAGTAGTATTTTTCTTTTGCTTCGGTGATTTGTTTAATTTCGGATATATATGGTAGTGGTCAGTAAAGGGAATTAGTAGTTTAAAAAATATAGTATCAATAGACTCATTTCAAATATTCATGTTGTCAATGCAAGTACCATTTCCCATGCTGTCATGCGGTCTAGTTGTGTTTATAAAACCAGGAATATATTCCTTTTCAAGCATATTATTTAGTAATTACTGACTAAAAATATCTTCTGTCATAATGTTAATATTAAAATCACCAATGATGAGATGGTTTTTGATATTTCTTTTGCTATTTAAATATGCTTGTAGCTTACTGTTATTATTCAAGGTTATATGTAAATTTAAAATTTTTAGCCTACCGCTCTCAATGGTTTCTGTTATTTCAGTTACGAAACCGTTTATATATATGATAACTCCATCGTTTTGATTTATCTTACTATAATTGTAGTATATTTTATAACCTTGTATTTGGAAAAATTGAGAATTTAATAAATTCCAAGTTTCTGTGCCTACAATTATATTTGATTTGATCTTTAAACTCTTAATGAAAACTTCCAATTTATCACAATTATAATTTAAGCTTCTAATATTAACATGTAGTATAAGACTATCATTTCTATTTAAATTTCCGTTAAGAGTTTTAAGATCCGTACAAGAAATTTCTTCGCTTATTACTTCCTTTTGTAATTTTTCTACAAAGTCGATGTGTTGATCCACTAGTTCTTTCGCTGAGGAGATCATTGCAAACTGTGTGAAGACTGCAGTGCACTAGCTCCACTTGCAGTTTTCTTGTTTAGTACATTGATCACGTTTTTTACCTTAGTAGTTTTGCCGCTGTTTCCTACATTACCTACGTATCTTAGTATAGTAGGTCTTATCGATAGTCAGTCATATCTATGTATCTGTTGAGTTTATGTTTTATTAGTGCACATTTTTCTGTATCATTAGCCATGTGGTTAACCTCGAAAGTTGTACTGTATTTGGAGTTGCTGAAAAAGCAATTGATACATGTATTTTCAGATGTATCACACTGTGCAGATGAATGCTGAGTTGCACATTTTATACATCAATGAGTGTTTTTGCATTTCATTGTACTGTGCCCAAACCGTCCACAGTTAAAACACGGCTTAACATTAATTAGATCCCATACTTTGCAGCATTGGTGTCCAATAAAAATTCTGTCTAGTTGTTTTTGATGTGTTTGTATAATTCTCTTGGGACTTCTATTATTATGCTTATCTTGCTAGTATCAGTTAGTTTTAACTTGCGGTTTCGCAGTTATAACTTCTGCATATGTTTTTTGGTTATACTGCTTCATCTCTGAATCTTTAACCTTTCCGTTTTTAATATTTTCAAAAAGTTCTTTTAATATAGCGTTTTTATCTGTAAGTTCATGGTTTAGTTCTTTTAAGATTTTATTTTCAGTCTGTCGATTATTCAGTTGCGTGTTTTCCGATAGGATAGTGGCATCAAGTTTATCACCTTCATCTGCTCTTCGTCAATTTTCTGCTTTCCGTGAATTTTCTGTAATAGATATTTCATTTAAAATTTGCTGTTTAGTTAATTCTTCTTTTGTACATTTAATTTTCGCAATCAACATTCTTGCAGATTCACTGAGATTAACTTCACTGTCTTTTAAGGTTATGTTGAGCTCCACGTGTCTGGGACATATCATAAAAACATCACTTATGTATTTTTTATCTCTACACTGTGCAGTCACTTTTATAATAAACCTCTTCACACACTATACAGATCATAAATGAAATTTTTGGTTTTGGGTGGAATTTATATACTTTATTTTGATTTTTATCAGGAGGCTCTCCGGAAGGCTGTCCACCTCCCAACGCCATCTTGGCCACATCTAAAATACATTTAAATTTTGCATAAAAAATCTAACTGTAATATTAGGAATGTCATTAGGTAAAGTTCCTTTTGGAAATTTTTGTAAAACTAATTTCAGTTCTTTCCATTTCGGATTATATGTGACAGTAATTAATAATTCTGGCCTTGTTGTCGGTCTCACTATTGCCATGGCATCCTGGTAATGCTATTGCATATACCTAGGACTACAAATATATGTTGCTGGTAAAATAAAAAGATTTCCTAATCTCTCTTTTTTTTTAAATTTTGAGTAATGTTTCAGGTTCAATTAAAAACGTGATCATGTAATCCTTGATAACCTTCATACGAAGTTGTGGTTGATTATGTCTGAAAAAACTCATCCTATTCCCTTCTACCATAATAAGAGCTTGTAAAACATATTGTTGCGTTAATCTTCCAGAAAACAACAAAGGTGAAAAATTTTTAGTTTCTGGTCTGTACGATAATCTATAAGAATAATATTGTAAAATAGTAAGATTTACTGATTTTTCGGTAGACTTTGAAGTATCAATCAAACTCTTTGTATTAAAAATTCTATTTACATTAACCTTTGGCTTTTTATTATATCCAGCACTCCAGCCTAAATCATCATATGTAAATATTATATCAATACATGATACGTGTCCCCCCCCCCCCCCTTTATTTCAAAGATGGTTAGGAAAATGAAGTAATTGATAAAAACTTAAGTACACCACTTACAGCTTGGTTTGAACTCCATCAACATGATGAGGAAGCGCATCAATATTTATATTCAGGTATTCCTAATTATTATATTTTTGAAGATAAAACTAAAAATGGGTGAAAAGAAAAAAAATTAATAAACCAATTTTAAGTAGAATCTATTTAGTTATTCCTAAACAACGAGAACGTTTTTTTCTAAGATTATTATTATTCCATGTAAAAGGTTCAACTTCATATGGTGCTTTAAAAATTTATAATAATATAACTTATGACACATTTTATGAAACGGCTGTAGCTAGAAAGCTAGTGTCAACTGATGAAGAATGGGATAAATATTTAAACGAAGCATCGCAATACAAATTTCTTTATAATATGTGTGAATTATTTAGTTATATTTGTATTTTCCAGCATCCTATAAGTACTGTAGAACTATTTAACAAGTACAAAATTCACTTTTACCCCCAAAAAATGGATGAAAAATCAGGTGAACAGTTTGCTTTAAAACATATTAGTAAGATTTTACACATGGTTATACAACAACTCATTTTAACCTACCTTCATTAGAATCAAAAACAACATGAATTTAGAAAGCTGTGAGTTAAGATTTAATGATAATGTTGGAGAACTTATTTATACTTTAACTAATGCATAAAGTATAATATTCAATACTATAATTGATGCTATTAATGAAAAATGTAATGATATATTAATATCCATTGATGGCCCTGGAGGAAGTTGTAAAAGCTATTTACTTAATATATTAATAACTTATTGTACAATAAATAATATAAATACTGTTACAGTTGGTTTGACAGGGATCGCTGCAAATTTACTACATAATGGTAGAACAGTTCATACAACATTTAAATTGCCATTAAATTTGAATAATAGTACAACATGTAATATTAAGCCGAATTGCAAAGATGGTGACAAAATGAGAAACCTAAAAATTATAATTTTGGATGAAATTACTATGACTTCAAGATGTGCATTTGAAGCTGTTGATCGGATGTTAAAAGATATTTGTAATAACGATTTACATTTCGGAGGTAAAATTATTATAGTTTCTGGACATTTTAGACAAACGTCACCTGTCGTAAGACATGGTAATAGAGTTCAAATAGTAGAAAATTGTGTGAAAATTAGTATATTATATAAGGAAATTTTACAAAATATTAGTGGACCTACTAAAGTATATTTAAGCGTAGATTCTGCTGAAGATGAAAATACTGAAAATTTAACTTCAATCCTACCTTTAGAGTTTCAAAATTCTTTATCACCTAATGGATTACCACCACATAAGTTACAATTAAAAATTGGTGCTGTTATAATGTTATTAAGAAATCTTAATGTAAATCAAGGACTATGCAATGGTACCAGATTAATTGTAGAAGATTTGAGAGAGTATACTATATTATCTGAAATACTAAGTGGTAGTAAGGCTGGAACCACCGTCTTGATACCGAGAATTGATTTATCGCCTTCGATTGAAGCAGTTTCTTTTTACATGAAAAGAAGACAATTTCCAGTAAGACTTGCTCATGCAATGACTATTAATAAAGCCCAAGGCCAATCATTTAAAAAAGTTGGGGTTTACTTATCCAATCCTGTATTTAGCCATGGTCAACTATATGTAGCCTTATGATAAAATAATTTATTTAATTAATACTTCAAATAAAGCTATATAGTTTATTTTCATGTAAATTGGTAAAATATATTTTTTTACGAAAGAAAACTACAACATTGTTTTAAGATTCTTTATGAATTATTTCTAAAGAAATATCAAGAATATTATAAACGAGTTATAAATTATTTTAAAGTATTTTCAATTAACGATTTATTAGTATATCCTACCACAATCAAATATGAATTTTAAAAATTATATATTACCTTTTAAACTGTGATGTTACTAAAATTAATTTAAACTATATCTCATTTATACTTACAATAAAACCATATAGTTTATCTTCATGTAAATTCTGAAACAAAATTTTTTTAGGAAAGAAAACAAAAGAATCGTTTCAAGATTGTTCATATATCATTTCCATAAAAATTATTAAGAATTTTACAAACGAATTATAAATTATTTTAATGGTTTTTTGAGTAAGTATTTCTCAGTTTTTTTTATAATTATTAATCATCGCAGTTTTGCACGCCAACATAGAGATACTGCTAAAGGCGCATTGGATAAATACATAGCCACAATATGAGTAATAATTATATTACTTTATATTACTATTTTTTACTGAATAATCAGTGGAATGTCAGCTGTCAATTACCATAAACGGTATGAAGTTTGCAATGGAGAAGAACGACTTAGCACGGCTAAAGCGAATGTAGCGAAAAAAACGAAATGACTTTGTTGCCAACCTTATAATTCACCACTAAATAATAAAACTAATTTAAATTCACAGGAACAGCGCATCCGCTCGCGAGTGGCTGCGGTAGGCCGTGGTCGGCCACGGAAAGAGCGCACGCGTTCGCTTCTCTCATTGGTTGGGGGAGAAGGCTCAACGGATACCGATCGCAGCCACACGCAAGTGAACGCGCTGTTCCGTGTACTAATTTTTTAAATTTATTTACATTACAGTCTTTTTCTAAATTTACCAGGTATGCTAAATATTTATCTTGATAAGAAATGTAATCCGCAACTAAAATTATAAGATTAATTTTAAACAACATTATTATTGGGTCCTTGAATTCGTTCTTACTGTTTCCTAACAGATGGCGTTACCAGGACTAAGTGAATATAATTTCAGATGCTAACGCATCTATAAGGAAGTACTGTCGGTAAGCTTGAACTTAAGTGTATGTTAGTTCGCCATAGTGTAAACAGCGTTTTTTGTTCTTACTACTAAAAATGTCAAGTTTTGTGCCAAGTAAAGAGTATTTGCGGGGAATTTTATTATTTAATATCTTTTGCTTCCTCATAGAGGAAGCTTTGTAACGGTGAAAAAAATTTTCGAAAAAAAAATGTTCAAAAACATGTTTTAAGGTGATGTGTGTGTATATTAGTTGATTTTGATAATTTTTGTTTTCATGTGTGTGTGTGTGTGTGTGTGTGTGTGTGTGCGTGCATGCGTGCGTACGTGTGTGCGTGCGCGTATGTGTGTGTGTATGTGTGTGTGTAAACTCTTCATATTTCCGAAACGAATCAACCGATTTTCGTCTGATAAAGCTTATTCTCTTCGTCTCGCGGGAAAAGAAAGGTACCCTGATGGATTTGAGTTTTTATCGATTTGAGTTTTTATTGATTTTCTTTTGTTTTATAACCAAAAAACGATTTTGAATATTTTGTTTTTTTGATTTGTTCATATCTTACAGCCATTATTACATAATATAATAAACTTTTCTTGAAAGGTATTTAAATTACCTATATTTTCTTTTTTTAAAATTTAAAATATCTTCATTCTGTCATTTGTTATTAAGGAAAACTTTTTTATATTTCATAAATTAATTTCTCAAAAAATTATTTATTTATCGACTTGAAATAAATAACTAGTTATTACACTAATTGAAGACTATGTGTGGTTAAAATTTCAAGAGATTATCTTCATTTCTTTTTTAGAAAATAATTATTTTTCAAAAACGAATTTTGAATTTTTTTTATTTTTTATATATTACAACCATTATTACATAATATAATAAACTTTTCTTGAAAGCTATTTAAATTACCTATATTTTTCATTTTTTAAATTTAAAATATCTTCACTGTCATTTGTTATTAAGAAAAACTTTTTTATATTTCATAAATTAATTTCTCAAAAAATATTTTATTTATCGGCTTGAAATTTTAACCAGTTATTACACTAATTGAAGACTATATTTGGTTAAAATTTCAAGAGATTATCTTCATTTGTTTTTTAGAAAAGAATTATTTTAGAAAAAATTTTCGTTTGCGTTGTCGCACGATAACAAGAGCAAAAGCAAAAATTATTTAATCGTCCTGAAATTTGGCACAGATGTAGCTTTTATATATCTTCAGATCGAGTTCGTTGCCCAAAAAAATCGGTCCATTATGTCCATTATTATGACTTAAAATTTTAACCACTTATTAAATTTATAGAAGACTATATTTGGTTTAAAATTTCAGGAGATTATCTTCATTGGTTTTTTAGAAACAAATCATTTTAGAAAAAATTTGCGTTTTAATTGTCGCACGATATCAAGAGCAAAACAGGAACACTTTCGATGATCAATTTCAAACTTTTATAACTTTGGAAGGTCTCGATATTTTTAGGCACGACCGCTTCTCGAGAGCCTTATATTTTCACTAGAGCGAAAATTGTAACACTTCAAAAACGAACAATTTGTTGCATAAAAACTATTTTCCACCCAGAATTAGTTCATTTTAGGCGTTTTTTATGGTGTACGTGTGTATGTCCGTTCGTATGTAGTCAAGTTTATGGATTATCTCAGCGAATTTCCAATAGATCTTAACGAATTTTGGCCCAGATACTCGTCTAATTATAAGTAAGCTCCAGTCTTATACTGAGCCGAATCGATCAACAAATAAAAAAACGACAGAGCAAATAATTTGAAAAAATCGATTTTTGAACATAATGTGACCAAAATTAATTTTACTTCAAAAAACAACCACTGCATCTGCTAAAACTAATTAAGCAAGTCTTTTTTACATGGAAAATTTTTTTCTATGAACAATATTTAACAATGTAATAGCGAAAAAACCGCTAAAATCATCAAAAATAGTCGTTTTTTGCTATTTCTTTACAGAATTTGATTTTACGCAATAATGTTAAATGTAAAAGTTATAGATAATATTAAAACAAAACTTTTTCCTGTTAAACATTTTTTTGTACAATCAATTCCTGACGAGTTAAACTCATAAAAACGATTAACGCCTAAATATACATAAAACGGACGATTTTGTGCTATAACTTGACAGGATTTGATTTTACACAATAATGTTGAATATAAAAGTTGTAGATTATAATAAACAAAACTTTTTCCAATTTAACATTTTCATATAAAATCAACTCCTGATGAGTTACACTTATAAAAACGATTTTAAACGCTAAAATATACATAAAATGGACGATTTTGGGCTACAACTTGACAGAATCTTTCTTGACACAAATTATAAATGTAACAATTGTAGACTATAACAAAACAAAACGTTTTCCTGTTTAAAATTTCATGTACAATCAATTCCTAATGAGATAATGCGATAAAATCAATCTTAAACGCCTAAATATACATAAAATCAACATGATGAAGTATTCTCGGCTATAGCGTCTCAGGATGTAACTTAACGGGAATATGGTAATGTAAAAATGTAAAAATTGTTAATTATAATGTAAAACAAAACTTTTTCCATTTAAAATTTTCATGTACAATTATTTCTGAATCTTCTAAACGTATAAACATGGTTTTTTAAAGATTCAATACACTTAATGTAGTCAAGTTTCGCTTATTATTTAACAATATGATTTGACACAAATATTAAATACAATAGCTGTAAATAAGATCGAAAAATCAATAAACCATTCGAAAGCTCATATAATTATAAACAAGGATTTGACTTTCAATAAAACTGTTAAATACGAAGGATATAGATAACGTTTAAGCAAAACTTATTGTCAATTGATATTTTTATGCTCAGTCATATCTGGATCATGTAAACCTAGAAACACGATGTTTAAGGCCTCAATACAACTAGTATAGTGAATTTTCGCTTATTATTTAACAGAATTCGATTTGACACAGAAATATTCGACACAATAGCTGTAAATAAGATCGGAAAAATCGACATAACATTCCAAAGATAATATAATTACAAAAACATAATAATAAGATACAAAATTCCTCATATAATTCAACAGGATTTGACTATACACAAAAATTTCAAATACGTATAAGTTGGGGACAAAAAAATATAACATTGAACAAAACATTTTTTCTATTTAACGTTTTCATAAATAAAAATAAAAAGAATATTATAATTTCGATATAAATTATGAAAACCATGTTTTTTTTTTTTATTTTAAATATACCTACAATCATGATACTTATATTCAATATTTCTATGTATACTTTAATCATATCAATTAGTACATATTAAATTTATATACATCATAGACTATATTTAAAAATTTATCTAAATATACTTATAGTATGCAGAATTAAAACGCAAACCTTCCACAAAATAGAAGAAATAAATGTGTAAAAGTAAATGGACAATTTCTATTTAAACTTTACTGTAGATGTATTGTAACGCGTGCGCGAGTTAGATAATTCGAGATTCGAGTTACCCGCACCGAGCAGGCATACTCACCGGGGGCGCGAGCGCGCGAGCATCCTGACCGGATTAGAACGGTCTCGCGACGCGTAATATGCCCGTCGCGCACCCGCAAAGCTGCTACGGCTTTATGCGAGTCACGGCAGTCATCTTCGTGTCTGCCGTCGTGCCGTGAACTTCTCTCCAGCGTGTCTCTCGTAAGTTACCTGGTCCGCACCGTCCTATCTTTTTAGAGTTACCGCAAGTGTAGTGGAGGCGCCGAGATAGTGTAGACTTGTGAAAGAGAGACAGAGAGAGAGCGATCCCGAGCCGCGTGAGCCACACGAGACAGCGAGCGAGGAGCCGGCAGCCAGCCCGCCTGCCGACCCGACACAGCGAGTAAGAGAGAGAGAGAGAGAGACATAGCGGGCACCTACTGTGCGAGCGACAGAGAGCGAGAGAGAGCCGAGTGCACCGGTTGCTCCTTCCTAACGTAAGTTTTCTACTCTCCTCTCGCGGGTTTATTGTAAAGGCTCGCACGGAAATCGCCCCGTGCAAGCTTTCTGTGCCGTGTACGTGCGGGTGTGTGTCAGCCCGCCGTACTTTAACACCGTGCGCGAGAATAGCAGCTTCGCCGCGCGCCGTATTGTTCGCGCGTTTGAATATTAACTGTCGGGCGCGCACTAACAGTTTGTTTTAATAAGCACGTGCGTTGTGCATGTAATTGTTATTGATTTTAATGTACTGTGATATCTAGTTACTCGTCACGTTGTTCATTACAACCTGTCCTTCTCCCGGATACCGCCGCCTCCGCGGGAAAACGACTCCGCCGGTCGTTTTCATATTTGAGCATAGCGGCCGTGCGCTCTACTCTTCGAGCGCGCGCTTTTCACTCAGCGATGTAATTAGTTGGAAAGCGAAGTTCGTGTGCGATCTTCGCGTTGTTTTCGGGATTCCAGGAGCAGATCCCCGGGCAAGTCATTTTAGTCTGACACCCGCGGCACCGTGTTCTAGGGCATCGCTGGCCTGTGGCTTGTTGGGATTTTCCCCCACTAGCCATGCCGTTACAACTGGCGCCACAACGTTTTGGGGGTGGAGAAGGACCCGCGGCGCATACGTGATTCGCGGCGAAGCTTGGCGCGAAGAAGCTCAGCAGCGGAGCTGAGCGTAAGCTGTAAAGAAAGGCTCTTCGTGCCGCAGCTCGTAGGCGCGTGTGTGCGGGTGCCTGACACAGCCGTGCTGTTGCGAGAGTGCGGTCGAGAGGTTAGGCGAGCGATAGCCAATAACCCCCGACCTAGAGTGCGGACGAGGAGAGATCTTGATCGCGAAATTTTTGTGCGTTAGGTAATTGTTTTTAACAATTAAAATATTAAAACAATTAATTTTTTTTAACGACAAAAAATTTTTTTTAAGCGATAATTAATTTTTTTTAATTAATTTTTTTCTCAACTCGAAAATTTTTTTTTCTCCTCTCGTATTTTCGATACGAATTATTTTTTAGTGGACGAAAAATAAATTTTTCTTTTCTTTGCTCGTGCTGTTAGTAGAAAATCGAGAGAAAGTCGGCAGGCACTCTCGGAACAAAAAGTTGACTGTGCGCCCGAGTAAAAACTCGAGCGCAAAAATCCCCTCGAACTTTAAAATTGTTTTTTTATTTTTTTTAGGTGAAAATTGTATTTATTTTTTGTGTTTTTTGGTGATATTGTCCGTTTTGACACTTAAATATATAAATATATATATATATATATTTTCACATATATTTATTTTAAAATTACAAGTGCGAGTAGTTGAGCGTAATTAATTACAAATAGTAATTAATTACAAAAATAGCTTTTGTTTTTTAGAGCCGCATACGGGAAACCCTCGTGCGTTATCGAGGTTAAGAGCAACCGCCGTAGCTCTTAGAAAATAACCCGGGTTCGCGTTGAAAAAGCTAGCTCACGGGTTGAAAAGGCAAACTCTCTCTGCCATCAATCCGGATACTACTCGCGCTAGTAAAATAAGTTTGTGGGAAAGCGCATAGCCAATTGACACCATGGCCCGATCATCGCAATTTGCGGAATCTGCGATACTCAATTGGGCCTATACACTGCCCGAAGAGGAAATAAACGAGGCCATGCAAGCCCTTGGTCTACAGCAGTCAGATCTGCAGTCAGTAAATATGCTGACAGCGATCAAGTGGCTTATGGGCGATTATAGTGCCGCCGATTTCGTGCCAGAGCTGGAGCTGTCGGAGCAGCAAGCGTTTGCTAAATGCGAGCAGTCCCGAAGGGCGTTCATCGACTTAACGTTGATGAACAAATCTGTGTCAACTATTGTGGATCCCAATACTGACCCAGACCACCCGCACCCGTTAATAACACTCCTTGATGACCCGATCGTGATGCAGAAACTCTCGGAGTCTCGGAGGATGAACGCTCCACAACAAGCACATAATGCAGTGGTGGAGTCAGCGGAAGAGGCAAACGGCCAGGAGGGTTCCGGGACAGAGATATTGAGCTCTGCAGCACTCACCGGGAAATCTTCAGCCGAAACTGAGGGACAGCTTCAACAGCAACAGCTCCAACAGCAACTACTGCAGCAGCAGCAAATGCAGCAACAGCAGTTGGAGCAGCAGCGACGGCAGCAACAGCAACAACAGCAGGAGCAGCAGCAGCGGCAGCAAGTGCTCCTGGAAGAGCAGCGCAGGCAACGACAATGCCAGCGCAACTACGAAGAAGAGTCGTTAGCACGAAATGGGCAGCACGGGTTCTGGCAGTAACCACGAAACCCGCCGCAGTCGCAAAACCTAGAGTGTCCGCTTCAGCGTGAGTCGCAGACCGCCGGGATAGCAGTCGGAGTCAATATATTATCGGAGCAGCTACTGGCGGTGATCAAAACACTCGTCGAAGAGGTTGAAGAGCTTAAAGAGAATGTACGAATACTTCAAGGAGCTCGACATCCAACCTCAAGTACGCACTTGAAGGGAGTTCAACCCCCAAGCACGGGCCGTAGACGAGGATCACCGAATGTGAACTTCCAAGACACGTTCACGTATGCGGAGTTTAACAGCAGCAGCCCGAGTCTCCAGTCCCCAACAGAGGCTGGGAGGAATAATACTAGAAATTCTTCCCAGCGCCAAACTAGGAATGTTGCGACCCAGGACCCGTCTGAGAGGCATACGTATTTGCCCCAGCAGACGAACCGAGATGTGGGCCAGATAGTCCGAAAATGGCACATCAGGTTCTCAGGGTCCTCAAAGGAGCGGAGCGTCGAGTTATTCCTCACAAGAATAGAGGAATGCAGAACTCTAGCTAATCTGACACACGACGAGGTGCTTTCCTCGTTGTCAGAGCTCCTAACTGGGGTAGCAGCCACCTCATACCGGAGTAACCGCCACACATGGCGATCGTGGCCAGATTTCATAGAGGCCATAACGCACATGTATGGCGGGGTCAGGGGACATCAGCAGCGCGTCATGGCGGAAATAAACGCGAGGACTCAAGGCAGAAATGAACTTACGCGTGATTACGTAGTAAATCTACAAGCCATGATCCTAAAGTTGGTTCCGGTGCCTAGCATCGCTCAACAGTTAGTCATGTTGCACCGGAACATGCGGCCA
The DNA here is from genome assembly GCA_036365515.1 of Torymus aiolomorphi. NCBI lineage: Eukaryota > Metazoa > Arthropoda > Insecta > Hymenoptera > Torymidae > Torymus > Torymus aiolomorphi. The sequence continues at coordinate 60,976,768 of CM070877.1, read as the reverse complement.
GAACTGCAAAAGATGGTAATGCGAAATCAAATTACGGATTACCGAGGGTTCCTGGATCTAGCCCGGGAAGCCGAATTAGCGCTCGCGGCAGATAAGGTGTATCACTCGCCACCACCACCCGAGCGCACGTACATGCCAGAATTTGCCTACGTGCCGATTGAGCCGCCCATGGATCAGCGAAAAAAACAGAATCCAAGCGTGGCGGCGATGGGGCACCAACAGCACGAGCCTCGAGAGAGCCTCGAGCCTACGTTCCGTCGGGTCATGGCCGAATGCTTATCGGCCTTGACAAAGAAAGGCACCGACGAGAACAAGGGGCAAAAGCCTAGCCCGCCGCCAACCAGAAAACCTAAGAAGAAGGGAACTGGGAAAATAGGCGGCGGGAGGGCGGGCAAATTACAAACCAGCCTAGTGGGGGTAGTAGCTCGACCCATCAGGCTAGGCCGCAAAGTCCATGAAATAATGGACCTCCACAAAGGCAAGAGTACCGAAGGGAACCCGGATATGAGCAAAAGGGACGCAACAAGCCCAATGCTGCCGGAAACCAACAGGGAAACGGCCAGGGGGCAGGTAAATACGACCACATACCCGCCCCCAGCTCTCTCACCAGAGACCGAGGGTAACTCGGTCCAATGGTCTGGAGTGGAGAGCGAAGAAGTGCCCGTGATTCAACCGAATGAAGTCAACCAAGAAACTTGCTCGCGATCGTGGCTTCAAGTAGGTGTAGCCGGTTACAGGCTACGAGCACTCTTTGATACAGGAGCTTCCTGGACTGGGATGAATTCCATAGGCCTACAGTTCGCTACGGCCTGTGGAAAAGAGTTAATCCCAGCCAACGGCCTAACGGCACGGGTGGCAAACGGGCAAACTATAGCAGTGGTTGGCTATGTATATCTGCCTATGGTCGTGGCTGGCGTGTGCAAAGAAGTGCGCGTCGCAATAATGCCAGATCTAGATACGGAGTGCTACTTGGGGGTAAACATCATTAAGAAGTTTAGCGCCGTCTTAGATCCCACAGTTAACACGCGGCATCTCAAGGATGACGATGCAAGCGTAAAGTTAGAAGTAGCCGCCATAACCGCAAATAACACCGTGTCCGTATCAGCTATAGGGTTGGCGGACCCAACAGAAGAACAGCGCAAAGAGGTAGAAGCTTTAGTAGCTCAGCTGATCGGTAACAGTCTAGCACCCTGGCACCACTAGGGTGTACTTCGCAGTTCGAGCATGCAATAGACGTCGGATGTACAAGACCAATTAAATAAAAGCACTACCCTATATCTCAGAAACTCGAGGAAGAGATGCACAAACAGGTGGAGGAAATGTTAGTCGCGGGAATAATAGAACCCTCGACAAGTGGCTGGTCAAGTCCAGTGGTAATGGTATGCAAGTCCAACGGGAAGTTCCGTTTCTGCGTGGACTTCAGAAAAGTGAACGCAGCGTCAAGGCCAGATGCGTACCCGTTACCATATATGGAAAGTATCTTGCGCAAACTGCAGAAAGCGCGATACATCTCTGCGTTGGATTTAAGCAGTGCATACCACCAGATACCACTTAGTCCGGAGTCCAAAGAGACTACGGCCTTCACCGTGCCAGGCAAAGGGCTTTTCCAATTTACGAGAATGCCCTACGGTCTTTCGTATGCCGGAGCGTCCTTCCAGAGGCTGATTGACAAAGTCATCGGCCCCGAACTCGAACCTTTTGCTTACTCGTATCTCGACGATATAATAATAGTCACAGAGACATTCGAGGAGCATAAAGAGGTTCTAAAAAGAGTTCTGGACAGGATAGAGGACGCGGACCTCACAATAAATCGCGAGAAGAGCGTCTCCTGTCGCGATGAGGTCCAATATCTCGGGGTCATAGTAAATAGAGATGGTTTTAAGCCAGACCCCGAGAAAATAAAGCCCATCATGTTGTATCCGGTACCGAAAAACCTCCGTCAGCTGATACGCTTCTTAGGAATGGCCTCGTGGTATAGAAAGTTTTTATCGAACTTCGCCACAATTGCTGAACCACTGACCGAATTAACGAAAAAGGATCGGAAATATGAGTGGTCAACGGCACAAGCAAAGGCCTTTCAAAAGCTAAAAGCGCTAGTAGCTTCTGCACCGATTCTACACAGACCGGTATCTAACGCGCAGTTCGTGGTGCAAACTGACGCGAGTGATACAGGTCTGGGAGCGGTGCTATACCAAATAATTGACGGCGATGAAAGAGTCCTAGAGTTCGCGAGCCAATCTCTGAGCGCAGCCGAGAGGAATTATAGCGTGACGGAGCGAGAATGTCTAGCAATTCTCTGGGCAATTAAAAAGTTCCGTCCGTATATAGAGGCCTACGACTTCAAGGTTATCACGGACCATAACAGCTTGAAGTGGCTCCGTGATCTCCAAAACCCGACCGGCAGGTTAGCTAGGTGGGCTTTGGAGCTGCAGAACCACAGTTTCACGGTTGAACATCGAAAGGGCTCGTTGAACAATGTCCCAGATGCCCTTTCACGGATGTTCGAGGAAGAAGAGCCAGCGGTCGCCGCGTTAGAGCTCGAGTGCGATACAAACGACCACTGGTACCTCAAGATCGTGAAAGAGCTTCAACAGCAGCAGCGAGACTTCCCCACGTTCAAGCTGGCGGGAGGGAAACTGTACAAGTACAACCCTAGTGAAGTCATAGACGAATCTCTCGATGACGACGATGCATGGAAGTTAGCAGTCCCTCACGAAAAGCGATGCGAAGTACTGAGAGAATGCCATGACTTTCCAAATGCTGGGTACTTGGGCTGCGAGAAAACTTTAGAGAGAGTAAGGTGGAAGTATTATTAGCCACACATGTCTCGAGATGTGGCCAGATTTGTGAACCAGTGCCAAATTTGCCAGCAGTGCAAAGTCGAACAGCGCGCTCCAGCAGGATTCATGAGACGTCGCATTACAGAACGTCCATGGCAAATCGTGGCCAGCGACATTATGCGACCCCTCCATAAAACCAAGCACGGCCACGAATACATTCTCATCTTCCAGGACCTGTTCACACGCTGGATCGAAGTAATTCCGATAAAAAGGGCAGATGGCAAATATGTGATAAAAGAGCTCAACGAACGAGTATGTCTGCGGTTCGGAGTCCCCGAGGTGTTTCTCTTCGATAATGGAACTGAATTTAAGAATGCACCCTTAGAGGCATTCTTAAAGGAGAGAAACGTGCATCTCACGTTTACACCACCATATCACCCTCAAGCCAATCCCGTCGAGCATGTGAACCGAACGGTGAAGACCATGATCATGTCTTACGCTGAGGAGAATCACGGGTCCTGGGATGAGCATCTGAACGAGATGGCGTTCGTGTATAATACGGCAGAACACAGCTCTACCAAGATAAGTCCTGCCATGCTCATTTACGGCCGACAGCCTGACCCACCGAAGACACTAAGGCGGGAGGAAGACAGGTTAGCCGAAGAGCAAGGGCAGCAAGAGGCGATAAATAATTGGGTGGCGCGCATGGACAAGCTCCGCGAATTGCACGTTCGTGCGGCGGCCGACGCGCAAGCGGAGCAGGCGAGACAAGCCAAATATTATGACGCTCATCGTCGACTTCCAGAATTCTGTCTAGGCGATCGTGTATGGAGAGAGAATAAGGTACTATCCTCAGCAGCTGAGGGGATATCTGCCAAATTAGCCCCGAAGTACGCGGAGCCCTACAGGATTGTGAATATTCTAGGCGAAAACACCTATGAGATCCAAGGTGAGGATGGTCGAACGATACGTCCCGTCCATGCGCAGCAACTCAAGCGATACGTCTCCGCAGAAGAGCCCAAGGACTACTTGGACAAAAGTAGTCAAGAAGTAGCCCAGTCGCTACCGCAGAGGGACTCTTCAGCCGAACATAACGGGCCAGCGGGCAACAGAGTTAGCCAGGGGAATGTACAGCCTCGGGCGACGGCTAAGAGGCGCGGTCCACCTCGTAAGACCGCGCTATTAGTTAGGCCAGGAAAGCGTGCGAGCGACGGCCGACCTACGCGTTTGGTCGGTCCAACAGAGTCCAAGCGAGGCTCGAAGAAGAAGCCTGCACCTGCGGATGTCGGGCCACTTAGCCCCCGTCGAACCCGAGCATCCAAAAAGCGCTAACTGTGCCGTCCAGAAATTGTGCCGTCCGTACTAACCCGTGTTCGTCCTTGTTTTCCGATCTTCAGTCTCACCAATCTCCGAGGTCAATTTGCCTGTTGCTGGATATGCAGAGCCTGAGTCCAGAAATAGCAGAGACGGCGAAGATGGTGATTGCTGGATTAATCCAGTGCAACACTGACCCAGCCGTCATTGACTTCCTGCAGCAGGTAGTTGACAGCATAGGCGCGGTGACACTGGTACCACCGCCAGTGGAAGAGCCCTCCACACTTGTAATAGAGGAGTTAGAGGCGCCGGAACCAAGAAGGGGACCTTTGGGGCCAGCCGAAGCAGGCGTTGGTCCTTCCCCGCTCCGGCGACCTCATCCTCCGATGGAGCAGCGGGAGAAGAGTGGGGCTCGGCCAGAAGAAGAAGCACCAGCCGAGCCGATTGGTGCTGGCCGAGTCCCCGAAGAGGAGGCGGTTCGAGCCCATCATTGTGCGCCGGAAGTTGACGCCGGCGCGGCTCGGACCGCAAAAGGGAAAAAAGAAGATGCTCCGACCCAGGCCCCAAAAGGAGCACCGACCGATGGAGTCGGTGCGGCCTGGGTCCCGGTGGAGCAGGCTCTAGAGGAGGCGCGGCGCCTCAGCAAGTTCTCGCGCGCTGCGGAAGACGCTGCCCTGGCCGCACTGGAGGATTTTCTCCAGTGCCACAGTGAGGCCGAGCGGCAACCCGGTAAATGGGTCGGAATGGCCCAAGGCCGGCGAGAAGAGCTCGCGGCCGCCGCAGAGGCCAGGGCCGCCAGGCTGCATCACGCCGCCTTGCAGAGGCAGGAGGAGGCTCATCTGGCACATGCGCAGGAGCGCATGGAAGAGGTCAGGTGAGCCAGGGAAAAGGCGGAGGAGACGGCGCGTCGGGCCAAAGGAGAGGCCCAGCGTCGTCTCCTACGAGAAGAGGAGCGCATCCAAAGGGCGCTCGAAGAGAAGCAGGCGGCCCGGGAGGCGTTAAATGCACAGGCGCTTCCCCGGTGCTTCATGTGTGGCGAGCTTGCGGTCAAGAAGTCGAAGCACTGCCCCAACCAAGCTCCCCACAAGGGGCGCCGGACTTACTCCCAGGCCAGCTGAAGAGGGCTAAGCCCCGAAGCGTTTCTTTTTTTGTTTTTTTTTTTTAATAAAAATTAAAGAAAAAAGATAATGGGTGACTCCGCTTCTTATACTTTCCTTGTCCCAAATTCCTTCCCGAAAGGCTCCACCGAATTAACCTTATTTTCAGTTATGACGACGGTCATGGATGGCAGAGCTGCTCGCGGTCCCCTAAGCAGCGTCTGGGGGGAGGGGGTATAACGCGTGCGCGAGTTAGGTAATTCGAGATTCGAATTACACGCGCCGAGCAGGCATGCTCATCGGGGGCGCGAGCTCGCGAGCATCCTGACCGGATTAGAACGGTCTCGCGACGCGTAATATGCCCGTCGCGCACCCGCGAAGCTGCTACGGCTTTATGCGAGTCACGGCCTTCTTCGTGTCTGTCGTCGTTCCGTGAACTTCTCTCCAGCGTGTCTCTCGTAAGTTACCTCGTCTGCGCCGTCCTATCTTTTTAGAGTTACCGCGAGTGTAGTGGAGGCGCCGAGATAGTGTAGACTTGTGAAAGAGAGACAGAGAGAGAGCGATCCCGAGCCGCGTGAGCCACACGAGACAGCGAGCGAGGAGCCGGCAGCCAGCCCGCCTGCCGACCCGATACAGCGAGTAAGAGAGAGAGAGAGAGAGACATAGCGGGCATCTACTGTGCGAACGACAGAGAGCGAGAGAGAGCTGAGTGCACCTGTTGCTCCTTCCTAACGTAAGTTTTCTACTCTCCTCTCGCGGGTTTATTATAAAGGCTCGCAAGGAAATCGCCCCGTGCAAGCTTTCTGTGCCGTGTACGTGCTGGTGTGTGTCAGCCCGCCGTACTTTAACACCGCGCGCGAGAATAGCAGTTTCGGCGCGCGCCGTATTGTTCGCGCGTTTGAATATTAACTATCGCGCGCGAACTAACAGTTTGTTTTAATAAGTACGTGCGTTGTGCATGTAATTGTGATTGATTTTAATATACTGTGATATCTAGTTACTCGTCGCGTTGTTCATTACAACCTGTCCTTCTCCCGGATACCGCCGCCTCCGCGGGAAAACGACTCCGCCGGTCGTTTTCATATGTGAGCATAGCGGCCGCGCGGTTGACTCTTCGAGCGCGCGCTTTTCACTCAGCGATCCAATTAGTTGGAAAGCGAAGTTCGTGTGCGATCTTCGCGTTGTTTTCGGGATTCCAGGAGCAGATCCCCGGGCAAGTCATTTTAGTCTGACACCCGCGGCACCGTGTTCTAGGGCATCGCTGGTCTGTGGCTTGTTGGGATTTTCCCCCGCTAGCCATCCCGTTACAGTATTCATGTTTATTTTAATGATGAAAACTATAAGATATGAACATACGCATACAGGGTACTAAATTGAGCAGGGTAGAATACTGTAAATATCTAGATATAATTATTGATTATAGGCTTAAGTGGGATAAACATATTGAATATATAATAAAAAAAACTAAATATATAATATATATACTGTACAAATTATCAACATATATGCAATCTGACACACTTAAGACAATATATTATGCATTTTTTCATAGTGTCATTAGCTATGGAAATATTGCATAGGGTGGTGCATATAAAAACAAATTAAAATTACTACAAAACATCCAAAATAGGATTTTAAAAATTATAAACAAAAATATTTTCAATCGAGACAACCCCTTGAATCTAAAATAAATTTTTGCTTACGAATGTGTAACGTATCATTATAATGAACTTAAGAATTTATACTTAACATCGACTAGCAAAACTAGAAATAAACTTATAATACCACCAAAGTGTTCGAAAACAGTTAGTGATAAAGATAACTATGTCAGAGCGATACAAGTATTTAATTGTCTTCCGAAATCTAATCCAAATCTTAAAGTTCTAGATATCGCAAAAAATTATAATAAGAAAAAGCTTAAAATTTGGATTGGTACTAATATATTCTAGAATTTAAAAAGAAAATAAATAAATAAATAAATAAATAATTTAACTTTCCAGTATGGGTGAGACAATCAATGTGGACCAAATATATTATTTATAGTGGAATCTTTGATTCCATGTCTAGTTTGTAAGTTACTTAAGTTTTTTTAGTTTTAAGTACACCGGACCTATGTACAGGTAGCTATGTCTACCTCTATAGGATGTTTGCTGCTTCAGACATATAATTATGTCCTGAAGTAAGCAATAACATGTAATACAACATGTACTACTCTGGTTTAAATAAATAAATAAATAAATAAAGTAATACAATTTTTGCAATAATGAAAGTATAAGGTTCTTCTGAGCACTGCGATCGTGCCTATTATGTAAAAACGAAGTTTTTACATAGGGAGGGGGCGGGTGACGAGCAAAGCGTGGAGCAGGTGTGTGTATGGGGGCGGGGGGGATGGCGTGCCGAAGGCACGCTGGGGGGTGCAGCCCCCCTAGTTTATTCTTTAAAAACGCAAATGAAAGCTCGTTTTCTTTAGTTTTATTTTCTCTACTTGAAATTATATTTAAGACTTTCTAAAGTTTAATAGGTGCCATTTTTGGAGAAGGTTTTTTTCAACACTTTCTTCAAAATAAAGCTAAAAGTTCCCAGAACTTTATTTTCTTTTAGCGTTAGGGTCTAATATTCCAGCTTTCTTCATATTTACACATCCAAAAACATATACCACAGTTTAAGCTGAATCCGAACCCATGACCTTCTCCTTGTTGGTCTAACCGTACAAGATAAAGTATTAAAATTTAAATATTAGAAGTAAAAATTAATTAAAGGGATCAATAAATTAAGTTTGAGGAAGCTACGTGCCAATGAATTGGCAACGGTTTTTTGATGGTCTAGATCAATAGCTGGGGTTTTTTTACATAGATTTTTTTTTAACGCTTCATTTAACTCTTAGAGGTTTTTTACATAGCTTTTCTCCCATGTGGCCTTTCTTGATATTTTCCAGGAATTAAACCGTGAAGACGTAACGCACCGTCAATGCTGCGTGCGGACGCGAGCTTGTGCGGCCGGGCGCTCTTCGATACGTGTTTGCAGCTTAATAACTCGAAAATATAAAGAAAGACTTTTGAAAAATTGCTACTTCGAGGTAAAAAACCCTGATCTTTCAATCTAGACTATTAAAAAAAAGATTTAAAAGATATTTTTCGAGATATAACACATTTTATGTTTTTAAGTCAAAATAGGTTGTGTCTCCGAATTATATCTTTAATAATGTTTCTTAGTAATGTAGAAAAATGCCTTTCTTGACATTTTTAGGTATTAAACTGTGAATACAATACGGCAGTGGTAATCCAGCGCGCGGGCCCCGAACTTATACGGCTGCGCGGCGATTCGATGTTATGTCTTATAGAAGTACTCATATTTACGTTGATTTTTTCTTTAAATTTCCTTTATCAATTTTTTCATTCCTATTCTTAATTTTCTTTATTGCTGAACCTTTGTTCTCCAAAACCAATAATTCTTTAGTCCTTCATTTGGTACCTTTTACAATCGCCTTGGCATTCATTTTCATCGCAGCACATTTTTTTTCCTTTTTATTTTCGGAAAGATCTCATATTCGGAAGCAAGTGAAACATTTTTTAGTTTCAACGTGTTCTCTGCAGTGGGAATGAGTGCCTGATAGTTTAGCGTACCTGGTATTGCTACACCGTTATCAAATCTTGGCTTTAATTCTAATACTGATTTCTCATACTCTTCTTTTTCGTTAAAGAATATTCTAGTCTCTTTACAATAATCTTTTACCCAATGATAAAGATTTTCTGTCGTACGAATGTGATTCTTTGACGAACGTGTAAACTTGCGCACCTTGCACCTTGCTCCAAATTAGCGCCAATTCCATCGTATGCGCCTTTACCATGTGCGGTAGCATAAAAATGCCACTCCGCTGGAATTCCGAAATCATCTCATGGAAAAGGAGATTTGAAAACTCGCTTTTATTTTTGTAATGTTGACCAGCCCCATCAGACACGTAACATATTTTATTCCCATCTCTACTATAATGGCCATTTTATAGCCTGAAAAGCGAGGCAAAAGTGGCGTCTGATGCCGTCTTTTACTTTATTCCCGCTATAAGAGAGTTGTAGTTATAACAGGCGAGAGTCTGACAAGGCGAAGTTAGGACTAATACGGCTGTATGAATATATGTGTATGGGAGCATGTATGAGTACCGGGGCGATGCGAGTCTCGCGAAAGACGCGAAATACGAGAGCCCGGAAACCACAGAAGAGGGAGCCGCCAGAGCCCCGCATCCGCACCAGCAGCTGAGGATCACCAGTTTCTGAGGTGTGAAGCCGAGTAGGTCGGACACCCCCGAGCCGGACATGAGGCACGTCTCGAGGCATATAAATGCTGCACAGTAAATGGCCCTGGCCCAGCCATATTAAAAGCCCGCTGCTGCTATCGAAAAGTGCTAAGCTGAGACGTTGCCGATTGTGCCGGCCGGATATCCCGAGCTGAGACTTGACAATAGCGCTTCGACCACCGATGGAGCGAGCGACAGGACAAAGGGCGCTCTCTGCCTAACCGCGGGACTACCCAAATGCGCGCTTAGAGTATATCTAATATAGTCGTCAGCGAGATAATCCAATTTAACTAACGGTACTACTATTTATGGCCTTCAGCCACTTGTGACGAGGCTCTCATAGAGCCACGAGCAAAAGTTTGCATGTGTGTGTGACTGCGGACGAGCCAAGGGTCCTGGTGGAGCTTACCGTCAGCGTCACAAATGGGTGAACCTCTAAAAGGAAGGAGAATACTATTTGGCCTGCGCACGAAACAATAAGATCTATATATCCCGAAACTCATGCAACTGTGCATTTGCTAGCCGGTACAGAAGTACCATAATTGAAAACCCGTAAAAGTATTGTCCAAGTGACTAAAATTTCAATGTAGCCAAATTAATTTTTAAAAAATATCACCTTGTAGGGAATGAAAAGAAGTATTTTTACCTAGAAGGAATTTTTTTTATTCGACTTTTTTTTTAATATAAAAATTAAAAACTGAAATTTTTGTTCATCTATTTTTAATAGCTTTCAAAAACATTAATCGTCCAAACTTGGTCAAATATGATCGAAATATTTTGAAATTTGACAGGGACGTGCAGAATACTCCAGCGTTGTCTATGGGATTGATAAAAGGATGTAAATCGATAATTGTTAATAATTATTTAATTGCAAATATATTGCGATCGGTAATTACGTTTTCTTAACTTTAACGGAAAAAAGTATCGAGGAAGTTGAAGCTAGGAAAAACTTCCAGCGAGACATTTGTTCCTTAATAGTCTAATAAGTTTCTGTCAAAGTTTCAAATTGATTTAATAATAAATGACTTAAATAGAGCGTTATTAATAAAGACGCGCGCTAGCAACATCGGCGGCGCGGCGCGGCGTGAGCTCAGACTGCGTCGCACACGTTTTCGCAGTGGCGTATCACGTTTATAAAAATTAAAGAATTATTACGTTATTGTGTGTGTGTGTGTGTGTGTGTGTGTGTGTGTGTGTGTGTGTGTGTGTGTGTGTGTGTGTGTGTGTGTGTGTGTGTGTGTGTGTGTGTGTGTGTGTGTGTGTGTGTGTGTGTGTGTGTGTGTGTGTATGTGTGTGTGTGTGTGTGTGTGTGTGTGTGTGTGTGTGTGTGTGTGTGTGTGTGTGTGTGTGTGTGTGTGTGTGTGTGTGTGTGTGTGTGTGTGTGTGTGTGTGTGTGTGTGTGTGTGTGTGTGTGTGTGTGTGTGTGTGTGTATCCTTATGATAGTATTAATGAACATATTAAATTTTAAAGTACAAATTTATTTATTAACATACTAACAAAATGTAATTATATGTACAGTGCGTTGACTTATAAACTGTGTTTTTACGTTATATAAAACATAATATCGTTACATAATAATTCGTTAATTTTTATAAACGTGATACATCAGTGCAAAAACATGTAAACACAGGCTTAGCTCACGCCGTGCCGCCGATGTTGCTAGCGCGCGTCTTTATTAATAACGCTCTATTTAAGTCATTTATTATTAAATCAATTTGAAACTTTGACAGAAACTTATTAGACTATTAAGGAACAAATGTCTCGCTGGAAGTTTTTCCTAGCTTCAACTTCCCTCGATACTTTTTTCCGTTAAAGTTAAGAAAACGTAATTACCGATCGCAATATATTTGCAATTAAATAATTATTAACAATTATCGATTTACATCCTTTTATCAATCCCATAGACAACGCTGGAGTATTCTGCACGTCCCTGTCAAATTTCAAAATATTTCGATCATATTTGACCAAGTTTGGACGATTAATGTTTTTGAAAGCTATTAAAAATAGATGAACAAAAATTTCAGTTTTTAATTTTTATATTAAAAAAAAAGTCGAATAAAAAAAATTCCTTCTAGGTAAAAATACTTCTTTTCATTCCCTACAAGGTGATATTTTTTAAAAATTAATTTGGCTACATTGAAATTTTAGTCACTTGGACAATACTTTTACGGGTTTTCGAGCGCTAACCCCCTTATTGCATCCGGCCCTTCAATTGATGTAAGTTCGGTCCGACAGTTGTATTTGAAATAATGATAATAAACTCTTATCTATGATTTTAAGTAATGTGTATCGTTTGTTTATTATTAAAGTAAATGTTGAGAGAATCGTCAAACCTCCATATTACAAATGGCGCCTCAACTGGGTTTTTGAAAGGTGTGATACAAGCTTGTTCGAGTTTTTATAATTTCGATAGTACCGGAAAGTTTTTTTCTTTTCTACGCATCAAAATTTTACGTGCGGCGTCTACGTCAAGTTAATGTAATTAATTAATTATTGCTCGAGGTCGAGAGTGAAAAGTGTCGAAACGCAAGACAAAATCGGAGTTAGATTCGTAACCGTTTCGACAAAAACGTTGAAAATTCAAGTCGCGAGGAACGAATATTTCAATCGCACGGATTACATAATGATTTTTTAAATAAAATTCGACGTGGGATATTGGAGAAAATAATAACGCGTAAACTCGAAAGTTTTCAAAAGAGATTATAGTCGGAACGTATGTTAGGTAGCTCGCGACAACAACAAAGTCGACGAAAGTCGGAGCGCGCCGAAACGTAAACACTCGGCCGGCCGAGCAGAGGCGTTTCCGCGCGCAGCCGGAGAACATAAAGAGCAAGCCACATGGTAGGCTTATAGGCGGCTATCGATTTCAGTGGCGCGGGAGCCGCAGAGTGCGGGAGACAGTTGCCGTATAGGCGCGCAGACGATGGGTGACAACAGAGCTCGTAGCTGAGGTGCGGCGACAGCGCGGCACACGGAAGAGCCATGCGCCTATAGTGCGTATAGACATAGGGCTCAGCGGCTGCGCGACTGCGCGCTCACCGAGGGCGCTGTAGCTGTCCGCGGTGGAACAGCGTTGACACGCTGCCTGAATGCTCTCTCTCCTCGCGCTATAAGTATGATTGCGAGATAACGCACACATTATCGGAGCGCCGAAATACTATCGTTGTGACGGTACTATAATTTCGTGCGGTACGGGACTAATAGGATTTAATGTTTTATTTTATTGGTTTTATTAATGGTTATTTTTGTAACGTGTATGTTTTTTCAATTTAGCTAATGTCTGCTAGCTACTTAGTTGACTTTTGCGCGTAAATTAAAATCAATGGTGAATATTATTCTTGAATAATTTTAACTGCCCGTTTAACATAATCCCATCAATAATTGGGACTGTCTACCTAAACGTTCCGTAATTATTCGAATTTTCCCTTCACCGATTTAATCAAGTAAATTTTAGTTTAGAACTTTTACGCTGTTCCGCGATTTTCCAAATAATAAGCGAGTCAATTTAAAATAACCTTCGGTACAGCTTATTAATTATCGATTGTTTCGGAAACAGTTCATCAATAATAGTCAAATAATTTTGAAGAGCCGAAATCAGGTGGACCGCGTATGCCTATGTCACTAATCATTTTGGAATTAAAGTTTTCATGTTCTTCTCCAAAAATTATTTGACCCGCTTTTTTTTATTTTTTTGTTGCATCAAAATTTCATGCGTTCAGCAATGCCGAAAAATTCCGAGAAAATTCTTACTTGGAAAAAAATTTTTTCAATGTAATTTTCAAACAGCTACTGGTTCACCAGTTTTTTTAAGCTTTTTAGTATGTAACACATAATTTCACTAAGGTTTGAGCCCTCTTTTACGTTCTTTATGTTATTTAAAAAAAAAAGTATAAAATGGACGAGTTATGTACTTTTTACTGAAAAATGCAGTTTTTAGAAAAATGCATTTTTCTCGAAAAAGCCTATTTTTTTCTCAATTTTTTTTTTGTCGTCATAGAGGACGTAAATACCTATCTAGACGTATTTGTGAGATTCGAGGTATTTGCCTTGGGATAGCGATCACTAATGAGATAACACACAAACAAATTTTTCACGCTCAACGCTTATATATAGTCAGTGATATAACAGTCAATATAAAGATGTTTATCTTTGTGCGTAAGTTATACAGCGTGTCCAAAAAGTCTGGAAACACCCAAATAATTTCTCAGCTGAATTACTATTGGAAAATGTTAAGGTCGCCTTTGTAGTAATTTTTTACGAGGAATCCAATGGTGACCTTGGATTCGACCTTGGACCTCATTTTTGAGGTTATTTCAAGGTCAACCTCATTTTTTTAAATGGTAACCCCTATTTTTTATAGCGGAATCTGAAAGAGCGGAAAATTTTACGTCCGGATATGTATTAAGGTATGAGGTTGAGATTACCCCCAGAGGACAAATTGAGGTCAAAGTATGATTTCTTAAAAATTTCGCGAGTTCAGTGGTAAAACAAAACAAACAAAGGTAAGGTTTGGTAAGTTCGAACGAAGACTTGAAGGTGACCTCTGATTCGACCTTGAACCTCATTTTGAGCCTCATTTTTGAGGTTATTTCGAGGTCAACCTCATTTTTTAAATGGTAACCCCTATTTTTTAGCGGAATCGGAAAGAGTGTGAAACTTTACGTCCAAACATGTACTCAGAACATAGTTCAAGAAGGACCTTGACGTTCATTTGAAGGTCATTTAAACTTAATGACGGTCTGATCTTGTGTAAACTTTTTATCACACTGAGCGAGGTTAATTCTTTAGTAGTTTTCAACGAGAAATCTAATGGTGACCTTGACATTGTCCTTAAAAGTCATGTCAAGTTCAATTTTTTTACATTTAGCGTTACCCAGGAACAACGACGTGGACGTAGTAAAATCTGTTCCCTTTGGGGTGCTTGATTTACGTGAGTCCCCTTGCCTCTCACGATGGGGTGCTTGATTTACGTGAGTCCCCTTGCCTCTCACGATGGGGCGCTTGATTTACGTGAGTCCCCTTGCCTCTCACGATGTGGTGCTTGATTTACGTGAGTCCCCTTGCCTCTCACGATGGGGCGCTTGATTTACGTGAGTCCCCTTGCCTCTCATATTTGATTTTTTTAAACAGTATAACATCTTATTTCAAGTGCTCGAACTGTTCTCCATTCATTTCTTGACAGTAACCTAATCGATGATAGAAAGCACCAACAGCATTTTCAATCATTTCAGTAAGAATGAGAGCTGATTCATCAATGATCCTTTCACGTAATTCATCTAAGTTTAAGGGTTTTGTTTTAAATACACGATCCTTCAGATAACCCCAATAGAAATAATCTAGAGGCGTTAAATCGGGGGACCTAGCTGGCCATTCAATTGCACCTCTTCGTCCTATCCATCGATTAATGAATACTGTATCTAAGTATGTGCGAACGTTTCGTGCATAATGAGCTGCTGCACCGTCCTGTTGATACCATGTGTTATTAAAGTCCTCTCCAGCTATTTCTCTTATAGCAGGAACAATTTGATTCCGCAACATAGTTTCATACTTTTCTGCATTTAAATTGCCATCAATAAAAAATGGTCCTATAATCCTATTATTTAATATTCCAGCCCAGACATTTAATTTTTGTGGATATTGTGACTTGGCTTCTCTTGCCCAATGAGGGTTTTCAACTGCCCAATATCTACAGTTATGCCTATTTACGCTTGAGTCAAGTTGAAATGTAGCTTCATCTGAGAAGACTATATTTGATGGAAAATTTGGATTTTGTACGATGCGTGCCATCATATCATCACAGAATTCAACGCGACGATCGAAATCATCTTCATTTAACTTGTGTATTAGCGTTACTTTAAATGGATGGAACTTCTCTCTCTTTAGTATGTTATGAATAGATGATTTACTTATTTCGTGCACTTGAGCAGCTCTGCGAACGGAAGTATGCGGATCTTCGGTGAATGTTAACACAACATCTAAAGATTTCTCTTCGTTACCTGCTGACATTGGTCTGCCTGATCGAGGTAAATCGCTGATAGTGCCGGTATTTTCAAACCTTCTAACAGTTTTTTGAACTGTTGAAAATGATAGTGGAGTTCCACCAACCCTAAATGAAGCATTAAAAATATCTCTTACGGCCCTATAAGATCGCTGCATGTGTCCCCAACCTCTCGTCATGAGAATCGTTATTCTTTCTCTATCAGTGAGTTTGTTCATTTTTATTACTCTTCGTAGTAGACCTTATCCAAAAATACTTTTTGAGTTGAAAATAAAAAGAACTTTTAATTTTCAAAAAATATGTTTGAAAGATGACCAACCCTTTTCTGTGGTGGTTATGGAATGAATAATAGTTTATTGTCACTCTAACCATACGAAAAATAACAAGTAACAATGTTCAATATTTAAACGCTTCAAAAAATTTTACAATGAATCAGCTCTCATTCCTACTGAAATGATCAAAAATACTGTTGGTGTTTTCGATCATCGATTAGGTTACTATCAAAAAGTGGATGGAAAATAATTTGAGCACTTGAAATAAGATGTTAGACTGTTTAAAAAAATTAAAAAGTTTACACAAGATCAGACCGTCATTAAGTTTAAATGACCTTCAAATGAACGTCAAGGTCCTTCTTGAACTATGTTCTGAGTACATGTTTGGACGTAAAGTTTCACACTTTTTCCGATTCCGCTAAAAAAATAGGGGTTACCATTTAAAAAAATGAGGTTGACCTCGAAATAACCTCAAAAATGAGGCCCAAAATGAGGTTCAAGGTCGAATCAGGGGTCACCTTCAAGTCTCCGTTCGAACTTACCAAACCTTACCTTTGTTTGTTTTGTTTTACCACTAAACTCGCGAAATTTTTAAGAAATCATACTTTGACCTCAGTTTGACCTCTGGGGGCAACCTCAACCTCATACCTTAATACATATCCGGACGTAAAATTTTCCGCTCTTTCAGATTCCGCTATAAAAAATAGGGGTTACCATTTAAAAAAATGAGGTTGACCTTGAAATAACCTCAAAAATGAGGTCCAAGGTCGAATCCAAGGTCACCATTGGATTCCTCGTAAAAAATTACTACAAAGGCGACCTTAACATTTTCCAATAGTAATTCAGCTGAGAAATTATTTGGGTGTTTCCAGACTTTTTGGACACGCTGTATACAGGTGTACACATATGTCTGTATTTTATTTTTTATTTTTGTCTTTTAGATTTTTTATTTTTATAACTACCTTTGTTTTTCTTCTTCATTGTTCTTACTTTAGTAAGGGGACAATCAGCGGTCTTAGCTGTGAAACAATGTACTTTATCATTACACGTTTCTTTAATCCATAAATGAGTATTTGAATTCCAGGATACTTAGGAGTAGCAAGCCAATTAACATGTTTTACTTTTCAAAACTCTTCTACATCAACGTCTTGTAAATGTATTATTTTAATTGCATCTGTATATTTTTGAACCTGCTGTACAAAATCATTAGCATTTTGAATGGAATTTTCATGGGGCTCTCGAAGATTATGCGAAGTAGCATAATGCTTGATAAGTCCACCCACACCATCTACAGCTCCTTTGCCATGCCCAGTAGTAGAGAACAACCATTTTATATCAAATGGTGCTCGTTTTAATTCATATAATTGAAAGCGATTTTTAAAGTGGCTAGCGGCGCCGTCAGATACAATGGTAATTTTTTATTGAATCACGACAATTTTCTTTCAAGTAGATTATAATGTTTTCTATTGCTAGCAAAGCATACGCTGAATCATGGTTTCGGTTATCACTTACGACTGCGAAACTTTGTGTCGAATCCCTTTGATAAGACACTGCTGTGAAAATAAAAATTTGATCATTAACCCAATGATTTCCTTGAACAGCTTTATTATGAATCACATTTCAGTTTTCGGCGAAGTCTATGTGAAGAACTAAATGATATGGGTCTTTTTTAGCATTTTCTCTTTCTGCTTTTATAGCTTTGCGTTGTATATTTTTTACATACATGTGAGTACTAACCTTCATGGTCCAAACCGAGTGTTCATCTTTAAAAGCAGAAATTGAGACTGTTCTTTTAATCAAGTTTCCATTATCCCACAAAGCATATGTAATTTCTTCTGTGCCTTCTATATCTTGCAGTTTTAAAACATGAAACGTAATTCCCTTAATTTCTGGATAAATTTTACATTCTTGTAAATAACATAAATCAGATGGCTCAGAACACATTCATGCATTTATTATTTGTGATCGAATTTCATCCAACTCTGTAACGTTACTCCCTCTGAAATTAATTAAGCTCGTAAGCAATAAATCATAATTTGCGCAATAAATACAGAGTCAAACTTCTTTGATGGGGCTAAGTAAAAGATATTTTTGTCGCAAACTATAAAACTTCGATTTACCAATTCTTAATTCCGGATAATCATTTTTGAATGCTTTATACGTTGATTTCAGACTTCGAGTAAGTTTGTGTGTTTAACTTTCTTCTCTTTTTTATCATTTATTTTAACGGTAATAACGTCACTTTTATTAGGACTCTGTCTTGAACAATTAAAAACGTCATTTATATAATATTCCATAACAATTTTTTCGGTCCTTTCGTCAATTGGATGGTCTGTGTACGCTTCTGATTCTGGATAAACTCCCTTTTCTTGTACAAGACTTTTCGCTCTTTCTATCATGTACATTGTTATGTCTCGGTCTGGAAATAAGGATAAAATTTCGTTTTTCGTTAAGGATGAGTGTAGCAAAGTAAGAATTTTTATTTTTTTTTATAGAACATTTGCAAGGCTAAACCAACATTTTGTACACATTCTGTGCAACGGCATGCAGTTGATTCGTTTGCTTTTATAGAAACGTCATAAACTTTGTTTAACTTCACATCGAGGGCATTAGACAATGTTGAAAGTATATTTTTTTTCTTCTTTTTTACCTAATTTTCCATTTATTTTTCACGTATAAAATTTTTTCTCTTAAGAGGCGATACTGAACCTAAGAAAGATGTACTTATTTCATTATTAAATTCTTCGATGCGTTCTGGAGTACTTAATAAAAAATCTTCATCTTTATCGATTACCTTGTCCATAACTTCATTATCCGTTGTCAATTCATTGTCAGTATTACTCACCAATTTTAAAGCACGATTGTAACAATTTTTACACTGATATGTAGAGGGTGTTAAAGGCAAATCAGGCAAATAGAGGTGCTTCAATGAATGAGTAAGATCCTCAAGTTGTTTGAAACGTGCGGAATCAGATTTGAAACAGATTTTTCTGTGCTTATGTAAAAAATCTGCACATTTGATTCTCTTTGTTAAATAATATTGAGACATCGTAGTTGAGTTAATAAGGTGTAAATATGTAATAATTTTCAAAAAATGATAGTTTTAAAAGAGACTATAGGTCTGATACATAGCAGAAACTGAACTTATCTTGGTAAATGTTAAGTCAAACGATAACCATCTAGCGGACAAATGCATTAGTACATAAACTCATACAAGTAGCCGTATGTACATGTTTATTACTTATATACGCATAAAATATGAGAGAAAAAAGAAGAAAATTACATTAAAAAAAATACCAACCTTAGATTTCTCTCCGTTTCTTACTACTTCCAGTAGTTGACTCACAAGGTTTTTTTAAGACGATGAGCGAAGCTTCAGGAAGCGGCTACGTGACAGCGAGAAGTCGCTGCGATACAGGTATCTGCTGCTGCCAGGCTGCAGGAGGCGACTGCTAGTGCTGGTACTGCTGCTGAAGATTGTGTCTTAGAGGCTAGACTAATCGAATGAGCTCCTGCTCTCGCACTGCCTCATTATATAGGAGCTCTTCTGCGGCGTTCGGCGGCTTGCGTTCCCCCTCTCCAGCAGCTTCATTCTCATTGGCCCGCTCTTCCGCCACTCCTGCTGTATAGTGGCCCCAGAGGAGTATATCGGTGGATCCGGGCTGTAGGCAGCGTTTATCATCATGCGCACTGAGATCTATTTTTTTCTCTTTCTCAGTGTGGATGTTATGATGTTGAGACCTGATGTTTCGCTGCTCATGAGTAATGATTACAGTTTCACGAAGGCACTTGATGTAATCGTCAAAGGTGATGGTAGCTTTGACCACAGAACTCTTCACTCATTTGGCCTTCTTTATGGGTCCTTGGTTCTGTACTTTCACGCTATCCATCTGCTCCGCAATCCGACAAATTCCATCATGATTACGCCATTACACTCGTCCTTCATTAAACCAACGATTTTCTTGTTAGCACGAGGCATATTGAATGGATTAGTTTCAGGATAGTCGGATGTGTCGAACTCGTGGATGTCTCGTTGTATCACATTGTACATGTCAACATCTGTGACTTCATAGATCAGACTATCTGTGTCGGTGTATAACAGCTTACCCTGGTCTCCTACACGATCTCGCATGTAGTCACAATTGGAACCTGTACACTAGCGTTTTTGATAAGTCCAGAACTGACAATCCAATCTATATCGGCTTCCTTATACAGATCTTCGTACATAGTAATTGCACTGCAACGAGGTTTTCATCAAAAATGTCAGAGCTGTGAAAATTTGATTTTGAAATAAGTGCCTCAGCTCCATAGTGGCCTCTCCACTTAGTGACTAGCTTCACGTCAACGTGTTTCCTCTCGTTTTCCATCGTTTTACCATAAACTGCGTTGTTGAAAAGTTTGTAAAGCATTTTTTCAAACTTGTTCTTGGCTTCCGTTCGTTTTGCGCTGTTCAAGTCGATATACTTTTTAAGCCAAAAACTCTGAATTGTATGGCTTGATGGACCTTGACGAGAACCAGGCCATGTTTCAACGCCTGTTTAAATGCTCGATAGTGAAGCACATATCAATGTTTGTCGTGGAGTGCAGTCATAAGTTTATGCTGCTTAGAACTGGGAGGCGCCATGTGCTCGGCACAGAACGGCAGATCTTTATGAGAATTATGCAGTGTTTCGGGATACTTCAGGTCCACTTCAACAAAGTATCCAAAGTTACAGTCATCGTGGATGTCGAAGAAGTTTGGCTCGTTGACATTCTCCGCCCACTTGAAGTTGTCATAGGGCAAGGATTCAGTCATTGCCCAACCGTACAAATTATTGACATCGAAATACATCAAATATTTTTCGTCCTCGTTAGCGTTGTAACCATCCTTCATGTACGGGTTTTTCGTTTTTGCATAACGATTGCCACATTGACTTATTCCGCCCCGTATGCCGCGCTCGATAATCAGCAACATGTCCACATCGGTAAGAAGCTCAAGTTTGATCTGTAAAAAAATATGTTTAAAATATGTATTTTGAATTTAAATTAATTTCATTTTAAGCGAATAATACCTGAGTATTTTTGAGCCCACGACAGTCCAGGCGTTATATAGTAATGAGCAGGATCCAACTCGTAAGCCGCGAGACAGTTAGTTCTAAACTTTTCAAAAACTATATATAAGCGTTCAAAAATCCATTCAAAATGCTAATGATTTTGTAGAGCATGTTCAAAAATATACAGATGCAATTAAAATAATACATTTACAAGACGTTGACGTAGAAGAGTTTAGAAAAGTAAAAAATGTTAATTGGTTTGCTACTCCTAGGTATCCTGGAATCCAAAAAACTCATTTATGGATTAAAGAAACGTTGAATGATAAAGTAAATTGTTTGACAGCTAAGACCGCTGATTGTCTCCTTACTGAAGCAAGAACAATGAAGAAGAAAAACAAAAGTAGTTATAAGAATAAAAAATCTAAAAGACAAAAATAAAAAATAAAATATATACATATTTGTATACCTGTATATTACTTACGCACAAAGGTAAACACCTTTATATTAACTGTTATATCATTGACTATAACGCTTATGCGTTGAGCGTGAAAAATTTCTTTGTGTGTTATCTCATTAGTCATCGCTATCCCAGGGCAAATACTCTGAATCTCACGAATATGTCTAGATAGCTATTTACGTCGTCTATGATGACAAAAGAAAATTGAGAAAAAAATAGGCCTTTTCGAGAAAAATGCATTTTTCTAAAAACTGCATTTTTCAGTTAAAAGTGCATAACTCGTGCATTTTTTTTTTTTTTTCAATAACATAAAGAACGTGAAAGAGGACTCAAATCTTAGTGAAATTATGTATTACATGCTGAAAAGCTTAAAGAACTGGTGAAGCAGTATGTTCGGGATTCAACGTAACGCCGACCAAGAAAGCGTTTCCTCTGCTCCAGCTGTACAACGAGCCGCGCCAGCACGAGCTCGTCAGCTCGCGTCAACTCGCGTCAGCTCGAAGCAGCTCGAGCCAGCTCGAGCCGCGCTCCAACCGAGCTCGAGCACGGAACCAGGCTCCCCCCACTCATCGCTCCTTATAAGGAGATATTCGGCTCGCGCAGGTGCGCAGCCAGTCAGCGTTTTCACGCGGCCCTCTTTTCGCCCCTCCAACTACCAAGGCACGCCGCCGACTCATCGCAAAGCCGGCCGGCGTCAGTTCACGCGCGACAACAGAGCAACAACACTTTGTACGCCCAGCGGCACGACGGTATCTTCAATAAATCATTTTTACCTCTACACGGCAGTTATTAAATTAAGAACCCGTCCAGTCCACGACCCATTCTTGCAACAAAAAACACAGTAGCTGTTTGAAAATTACATTGAAAACATTTTTTTCTGACTAAAGATTTTCTCGGAATTTTTCGGCATTACTGAACGCATGAAATTTTCATGCAACAAAAAAATAAAAATATTCGGGTCAAATAATTTTTGGAGAACATGAATACTTTAATTCCAAAATGATCGGTGACATAGGCATGCGCGGTCCAGCTGATTTGAGATGGATTCGGCCATAAATAAGATAAAAGTAGACAATGGATTGCAAAATAGAACATGTTTTAAATGTAACCTCACAATTCGAATCTCAATACAATACGATAAATGAACTAACGGAAAGACTAGCAAGATTTATAGCGATGAAGCGGGAATATGATGAAGTCCCGTGGGATCTTTCAGATCAAATCTTTAATTTTACTTGCCAGTTTTCGCAACGACTACAAACCGTAATCGGCGAAAGAACTAGTGCCCGAATGAGTTGTACAGAATTCATGATGAATCCCAAGCAAATATCTCACAACAGCCGTGCAAAGCAATAAGCTCACCAGCGGCGGTGAGAAATTCTCCCATGCAACGGCAAGAACCCTCACTAATAGACTTCGAAATGGAACCTGTAGTACCGCCGGTACGTAATTCGGGGGAGCCGACGCAAAGGCCATGCACACGACTGATACGAGACGAGACGAGAGATGTAACCAGCGAAATTGGGGAACCTGTTATGGAGAATAGGAACCCGACTAATCCGGATAATTTTAACAATCGGGTTTTAAATGGTAACGTACATCCGCTTGTGCCAAGGGTTAATTTCGCGCTTTCATCAACGACAAGCGCAAATTTGGAAACGCACACGCGGACGCGTTTCGAACAGGAGTTAAATAATTTAACTTACAGTTTAGAATCGAGTAGGTTAAATAATAGCGAACGTGTACCGAACATAGGTGAGCCTACGTATATGCATAGAGATTTATCACGAACAGTTGCTGACGAAAACCGAGACGAAAGAAAAACCAAGATAAAATACGCAACAACAGACAAACATAAAGTTACCGTACACACCACTTTTTCTTTATCGGGACTCTCGAATCGTGATGCGATCTTTCAACCAATGAATACGGAAACTAATAGGAATAACAACGGTACCGCGACGCTCAGGACACAACAAAATCTTTCCCAAACCCCAGACACCCGAGACGCGTATCGCTCTACATTCACGACACCGTGGCTATCGTATCCGAGGAAAATAATCCGAGATTGGAAAATTAAATTTAAAGGTGGATCGGACTCTAGCTCGGAAGATTTCTTATGCCGGATAGAAGAATGTAGAACCGGTACGGGAGTGACAGATCAGGATCTATTAGAGGCTTTGTCCGATTTATTAGAGGGGATGTCGGCGAAATGGGCGCGTCTCGAAACACATAGATGGCAATCGTGGGATGATTTCGTTACGGATTTTCGCGAACACCACGGTGACCCGCGTTTCCGAATTCGAGTGCAACACGAAGCGCGGATGCGGACACAAGGGGAAAGCGAGCCGGTAATCGATTTTATTACTAATTAATTATCGGCACATTTTAAAATACTTGTACCCGTAATCGTCACTCGGAGATCAAGCCTCGATGGCCTATAACAATTTGAAACCGATTTACAGAAACAGAATCAATAGACGCTCGGTACATACGTTTCGCGACTTAGAATTGTTCGGAAAAGAATTCGAGGTCGCGTTGCTGGCGAAACGCGAATACGAACCTCCCCCGCCTAAAGAACTATCATTTCTACCGGAACTCGCGTTCGAATCAAAGAAATCCGCGACATCCAACGAAGGGGACAGGGGAAGGCAAAGCGCAAACAACATCTCGGCTATGAACGAAGCAACCTCGTCCAAATCAACCCGAGGTCGAAGATTAAGATAGAACACACAAAAACGTCAGAAGGGAGGCGATACCAACCCAATACCTATATGTCCCGACAACAAGCCAGATGAGGGTGATGCGGGACAGAAGAAAAAGTGGAAATTTCGTGAAGGCAAGGTAAAAGCAGATATAAAATGCTTCAACTGCCAAGGTTTCGGTCACTGAGCTAGGGAATGCCCATTGGATAAGAGGCCCAGACCTACCACGAACAACGAATCTCCAGTTGGGCCGATGAAGGAGAAGAGCGATCCTCGCGAAGAAAGATCTCCGGAAAACCGAGAAGGCGAGGCCAGAAGGAGACGAAAAGCCTCGCCACCGATACAACAACGTCTCCAGCGAAGAACAACGTTTCCTTGAACGAACCTGCAGATAATTTAATTGATTTTTGGTGCGAGAAGAACTCGGAGGACCACACTGAAGTCATGGAAGCTGATAAGAGAAAATCATCCCGAGGTGAGAGAAAAAACGGTGCGGTACCGGGAAACATCAGCCTCGCAGTAAAGCGAATTAGTCAGACGTCACAACAAGGATCAAAAATACAGAAGGAACTTTCTTCAGAAGGCGAGAAGAAAATTTTAATAAAAGAATCGGAACCAGCTACACAGTAAAACATCGGTGGAACTGCAGAACTGGGAATATTTCGAGATGTTTTTGAATTTTGCCACCCCCTAGAGCCCGGCATCATAAAAGATAGGCGATTTTTCATTAATATTCAGTTATCGGAGATATCTGTAGTCGCCTTGGTGGACTCAACCGCGTTTAGGACGTACGTCGGTCGAAAGTTCGCGATGAGGTTTGGAAACAGGGTTTTCGAGACACCTGATGCGCGAACTATTACATTAGCTACCGGGTCACTCGAGAGAATTTCAGGGCAAATTGGAGTCCCGGTTAGTATTTATGGTACGAGCAACGAAATGGCCATTCGTTCGTGAAATCTTTTGCTTATCAATGCGTCTTGGGGTGGACGCGCTCGAATTATTCGCATGTTGATTAATTTTAAGGAGCGCACGGGGCTGCTAAAGAACGGTACGCGTATGTATTTCGACTGGGTCAAAGGGTGCATGTACTCAAACGAGAAACCAGTAGCTGGGATATGCGAACTAGACAAAATGCAAAAGGACAGACTACAAAGACTATTGGACGTATTAATACCTAGCGGCAAACCAAAGCTAGGACTAACACACCTCACAAAACAGGCAATTGATGTTCAGGGCGCGAAACCCATAAAACAACGGTACTACCCCGTATGTCCTAAAGTGTGGGAAGAAATGTACCAAATAATGGATAAGTTGCTAGAAGAAAGGGTAATAAAACCGTCAAATAGCGTGTCGTGAAGTCCTATAGTAATGCATTTAAAACCTCACGGAACGCGTCGCCCGTGTATCGATTTTTGTAAAATCAAGGAGTTAACAAAGAAAGACGCGTATCCGCTTCCAAATATTTACGAAATTCTGAGTAAACTAAGAAATGCCCGATATATCAATACTCTAGATCTAAGTCAAGCGTACTTCCAAATACCGCTTGAAGAGAATAGCAAAGAGTATACTGCGTTCACGATACCCGATTGCGGACTATATCAATTCACACGACTACCTTTCGGAATAAGCAACAGCTCCGCAACGTTTCAATGATGAATGGGCGGAATTATTACGCCAGAAATGGATGGCAGAGTATATTGTTATTTAGATGATATAGTAATAGTCTCTGAAACGTTCGAGTAACACTTGCATTGGCTTTGTATTATGATAACGCGCTTAAAACAAGGTAAACTAACGATGAATCGCGCGAAATTGATCTTTCGCTGTACCGAGGTAAAGTATCTGGGATACATCGTGAATTTTAACGGCTTATAGCCAGACCCGGCTAAAGTAGAAGCTATTAAAAACTATCCGGTTCCGAAAAACTTACGACAACTCCGTAGATTCACTGGGATAGCCTCGTGGTACCGTCGCTTTATTAATAACTTTGCGAAAATTTCCGAGCAGTTAAATGAAATAACGCAAAAGAGCAGGCGCTGGAAGTTGGAAGAGGAACAACAGGAGGCTGTGGATATCTTAAAAGAGGATTTAACTACAGTTCCTACCTTAGCTTGCCCAGATTTCTCGCTGCCCTTCTCCCTTCAAACTCACGCATGGTCGACGGATCTTGGCGCGGCACTGACGCAAGTGCAAGATGGACACGAGCGCATAATAGCTTATGCGAGCCGGAACCTGAGTAAAGCCGAACGTAACTATACCGTAACCGAATTGGAATGTCTCGTGGTTGTCTGGGATATACGAAATTATCGTGAATACCTAGAGGGTTACCACTTTACAGTAGTTACTGACCATAGTAGCTTAAAATAGATGTACCCTGTAGGTAGAGTTGCGCGATGGGCGATGGAATTAGCCCAATACGATTATGATTTACAACATCGTAAGGGTAGTCTCCACCAGGTACCGGATGCATTGTCGCGCATGTTTAAGGATGAATCGGAAGGCCCCAACGCGATCGCGGAATCAAATGACGTATGGTACGCTAAAAGAATTAAAGCGATAGCAATGCATCCGAAACTCTTTAAAAATTGGACGGTACATTAGAGGAGCATCTACTTCCATAATAAAGATCAGCTAGTTGACTCACTCGAGATGGATGATTTAGACTTGTGGAAGCTAGTTCTACCGACAGAACTTAGATTAAAAGCACTACGCGAGTGCCACAACCAACCACAAGTAGGACTCTTAGGGATACATAAGACTTACAAACGACTGATACAAGACTATTACTGGCCAGGTGTATGGCAAGACACGGTACAGTACGTTAGGGAATGCGAAACGTGTCAGCAAGTTAAAGTTGATCAATGGAAACCCGCCGGGCTCATGTGCGAGCGCACTGTAGAAGGGACATGGACGACAGTAGCCAGGGATATAATAGGCTCCCATCCGCGGAGTAAAAATAGTGCAGTGTACGCGTTAGTACTACAAGATATTTTTACGAAGTGGGTGGAGATAGTCCCGTTGAGAAAAGCCAGGATACCATTTGGTGCAGATACGGCGCGCCAAAGGTGCTAGTAATCGATAACGGTACAGAATTTGTAAATAAAGTACTAGTAGAAGTATCCGAAAATCGCGTATCGAGATTGCATGCTGTGCGCGATCTTGTATCGAAATTCTAATTCGAAGCGTCGAAAAACAGGTCAAATATTATAATGCAACGAGGGGGAAGGGCAAATTTAAAATTAGTGACTTAGTCTGGAAACGAAAGAAAATACTTTCGTCAGCTGTGAATTTTATAGCAGCAAAATTAGCCAAGAAATTTGACGGCCCGTATCGTATCTGTAAGTTACGTCCACCTGTAGTTCTGGAACTTGAAATGTTGGACGGAAAGAAGGTCGATCAAGGCTCACATCAATGATCTGAAGCTCAAGGTATGTAAGCAAATTCACTCACCCATCCCGGCCCTTCCCCAGATCAGCCAGTAACGAGCACGAGCAGCCTCGAGACCACGGGGATGGACTGTGATCTCCCACCCGGAAGCCGATCTGTGCCTCGCCCAAGCGAACGGACTAGAAGGGGGCGGCCCCAAAAGGACTCTGCCATGACGGTCCCGCTCAGTAGCGGCCCGGTTGGAGGCCAGTCCCCAAATCCCTGACGCGAAAAGAGCGGATGGCACCAGAGCAGGCGACCATAACAGAGGCAGCGACCCAGTGGGCGGGGTGGCCCTGAAAGAAGGAGGACGAGATACCAGAACCAACGTCACCAGCGATCCCCTCTCTCATCACCGAACAGCAAAGCGCGTCCGCATCAACCCTCAATTGGACACTATAGCCACCCAGCCACAAGGCAGAGTTCGAAAAGGTGTTGGTGGACGTTGGTCGACGACCGACCGAACAACATTGGGAGTTCCGCCCACCGTCCGTACGAATCCCCAGCTCAAGACCGGCATCACTCCGTTTTCCCGGGGCAAACGACATCCGTGGGGAGGAGGCCGAGATTACAGGTTACTGGAATTTTGGAGGAAACCATGTGCTCAGTAACTGTCCGATGTGCGTGAGGAGCCGCCGATTCTGTTTTGGCTGTGGGAGACGAGACACGTCTAAACAGACCTGCCTAAGATGCGGCGAGGACTGGAAGCGGGGCATGAAGGAGTACTGGACGAATAGCATACTATCGCTACAAAAAAAAAAACAAAGTGATCCAGGAACTGTAGCCCAATAAAGAAAATTGATAAATCAGATGGATTTGATAATTTACGATAACCTAACCTGAGAGCGGATCATCTGACCCCCTTTCTCTTTTTCTACATCACCAGTCGATACCGATACATTTTTTTTTCTCAATTTATATCATACCATACCTTCTTCTTATATCTGCATGCAATATTACATATTCCTCTTGCAGCGAATGAAAGGAGCAGAACGAGACCAAGGTAAGGGTAGTTGGAGAACCCCGATGGAGTATTGAAAATCCCCGTGAGTGGATTCGAGGCAGCAGCAGAAGCCGATTATTCCTCCCGATACTTTAATTATTTCATAATCTTTTTTTTCTTATTTTTCGATACCGATGTTTACCTTTCTTCCACATAAGCAGTCTGAAGGATATAACTCTCCCACAGCTGTTTTACGGCCGAACCTTCAGACATCCGCAAAGTTCTAGGTCCGGTTTAAGGAGGGGGGAGTTATGAGAGAGTTGTAGTTATAACAGACGAGAGTCCGACAAGGCGAAGCTAGAACTAATACGGCTGTATGAATATGTGTGCACGGGAGCATGTATGAGTACCGAGGCGATGGAAGTCACACGAAAGGCGCGAAATATGAGCGTCCAGAAAACAGAAGAGAGAGCCGCCAGAGCCCCACACCCACACCAGCAGCTGAGGATCACCAGTTCCTGAGGCATGAAGCCGAGTAGCTCAGACGCCCCCAAGCCGGACATGAGGCACGTCTCGAGGCATATAAATACTGCTCAGTAAATGACCCTGGCCCAGCCATATTAAAAGCCTGCAGCTGCTGTCGAAATCTGCTAAGCCGAGACGTTGTCGATTGTACCGGCCGGACATGCCGAGCTGCGAGTTGACATCAGCGCTTCGACCACCGACGGAGCGAGCGACAGGTCGAAGGGCGCTCACTCTCTGCCTAACCGCGGAACGAGTCGAACGCACACATAGACTATCTAATATAGTCGTCAGCGAGATAATCCAATTTAACTAACGGTACTACTATTTATGGCCTTCATCCACTTGTTAATACCCTACTTCTACATCTTGATTTCACGAAGCTCAACGAGGCTCTGGTAGAGCCGCGAGTAAAAGTGTGCATGTGTGTGTGACTGCGAACGAGCCAAAGGTCCTGGTGGAGCATTGCCGTCAGCGTCACGAATGAGCGAACCTCCAAAAGGTAGGAGAATACTATTTGGCCTGCGCGCGAAACAATAAAATTACTTGTATCGCATATTTCAATATGCCCGAAACTCATGCAACTGTGCATCTGCTAGCCAGTACAGAAGTACCATAATTGATGTAAGTTCGGTACGACAGTTGTGTTTGAAGTAATGATAATAAACTCTTATCTATGATTTTAATTGATGGGTATCGTTTGTTTATTATTAAAGTAAATGTTGAGAGGATATGCAAACTACCACATTACACCGCATAATGCGGCAATAAAGTAAATTAGCGGGAATAAAGTAACATAATCTAATTTTTTACGTTTATGGTTAATTGAGTTGAAACTACCAAAATTATAACACATAAATACAAAATAATTTTTCAAATCTATGAAGTGGCCATAGTGGCGATGGGAATAAAATACTATATGTAACACGGGAATAAAGTCGATCATTCCCTTGGGTGATCACAGCCCGAGCGAGCGTAGCGAAGCGAGAATAAGCTGCGACTTTAGTACCTTGCTACATAATGTACTATTTTTAGGTTCAAATTCCGTTTTCCAATAATTTATAATTATTTTTTGATATTGGTAAACTGTAACAGTATCGTGATGGAGATTATTAGATATAATAGCTAAGCTCTTATGTTCAAGTTTATCATTTTTTTTTCAAGTAGATTACAACTGTGAATATAGTTGCTTGGTGATTATTCCAGTGAAATTATTGAGCTGAATTTTGAATTACAAATCCGTAATTTTCTGCAAAATCAAAACAATCTATGAATTCTCTGTCTGATAGATGTTCCTTTAGGTCTTTGATGAAAAGAGACTGTTTTATCGCAAAGTAATTATGAGTTTCAAATTTCATCAATTCTTCACAAAATAAATCTAAATATTCATGAGTATTCATAGTTTGTGAGACTATTGAACAGGGATCAATTTGCATCCACATTTGAAATTGTACTTCGTATATGTCATTATCAACATAGATTTAAGAAGCATTTCTTTTAGTCTTCTTGTATTTGGACAATCTAAACAGTCCTCCGAAAACATGCTGTTGAAGGATTAGTTCACACAATTGCCTGAATGCAATCATGACAAGTTTTTAAAGGTAACTCTGTATCTTTTGTTAAGTACTCTAAATCGATTCTCTTAATCATCAATTTCATATTCTCATGATGTACACATACACACACAACATGTGTTCCGCTACTTCCTGCTAATACACAGTGTGCCGGTCTAAATTGAGTGAATTTAGAGAATCCTACTTTAACATTTTCATATTCTTTTTTTGAGCAGCAATAACAAATTGAGCATATAACTCGTTCAAATTACTAAGTAGTAATCTTTTCTGAACATGGACTCGATTGCCATCATCCTGTTTAATTGATATAAAATTATTCATGCCCGGCATTAGTCGACTTACATCATCATGTTCATAAAAATGTTTTATTAAATTTTCAGTTTCAACAGAAAATACGGTTCCTTTCTTTTTATCTAGCCTTCCACCCAGAGCAACGGAATTCTCTCATGAGTTCCCTACGAGTCCAAAATTTCGGAGCCAGAGTGAGCAAGAGAATTCTTTCTTGCTTAGTTTTTGATTTTAAAAACTTTTCTTCTATTTGATCAAGAACTGCAATGCCTGTTTTATGATAATGATCATTACATTTTGATCCATTTTTTTCTTGAGTTCCGAGATTAGAAATTTCTATCTTATATTTTATACTGCTTTTACACCAATAGGTACAGTGGAATATTTTTCTCTTAAATATTGAGAAAAGTCTACCAATTTAACATTTTTGGGGTGATTTGTTTTATTCAATGGATTTACACACCTCAATTTCAAAAGAGAATTCATTATAATGCTGCTGTTTTTAATGGAAATCTTTAATATAAAGTAATTGTGAAAAATTCACGGGATGAATTCAATAAAATTTGGATGCTTATTATAAACTCACAATCAGATAAACAAAAGTTTTGGTGGGTTATCCATTTTGCAGTCACCTAACGGTTCGAGCTAATAACCGCCCGGCCGCATAAGCTCGCGTCTGCGCGCAGCATTGATGGTGCGTTACGTCTTCACGCTTTAATTCTTCGAAAATATCAAAAAAGTCACATGGGAGAAAAGCTATTTCTATGAAAACTTCAGCTTTCTCAAAAAGGGGGACTTCTTCAGATATAACACATTTTATGTTTTTTCTAGGTTAGAATGTAAAAATTATCGAAAATAAAGGTCACCATCGGAAAAATACGTCGAAAGTGTATGTTAGGTTTTTTTTCATAGATACATTTTGTTACTGTAAACACGCGCTCAAAACGTAAGGTTTACGCTCGTGCGAAGTGGCCTGGGAGAGTTGACATGAAACGCCTCATATATAATGTATTCTTTTGTTATATACGAAAAAATTTAATAATTTAATGAATATTCGAGCATATCCAGCAAATTTAGAAAAAAACTATTTGTTTTTTGCGAACAATATATATTTATAACGTCATTCTACGCGTAGTTGTTGCACTCAAGATCAGTTGCAAGATTGCAACACGTCAAAAAGCAAATTTTAACTTCCCAACATATTTATACCCCCTGTGTGTCTTTTGAGACTCGAGATTAGTTACATGTTTAGCTCTCCAACATCAGTTTTAATGTACAATCTATTTAGAACAATCTATTTCGAGCATATCTGGCAAATTTAGAAAAAGCCTATTTTTTTCGAACAGTACACGAACAAAAGAAAACAAATATTTCTAGATTTAAGAAAAAAATTTTTTAAAAATTCAGTTTACACTTTTTAGAAAACGATATCTAGTTGTATTAGCTTTTGTTATAATATTTTTTTTACATTTAAAAGAGCGGAGAGAGCAGGGGGTGTAGCACAGTGGCAAATCTAAGCGTTTTAAGAGAATTTTTGAGATAGAAAGTTCTTTGCGCGATTCGACAGGGGTGGTCATCGCCTACGATAATCCGTTTCCGTTGAAACGACATAAGTCCTTTTTCTCGTAGGCTGGTGGTCACTATGCGGCAGTTTTTCGTATCCTTAACTATTTTTGCCTTTTTATAGCTGATATACACTAATGTTACTGAATATATATATATATATATGTGTGTGTGTGTGCGCGCGCGCGCGCGCGCGCGTGTGTGTGTGTGTGTGTGTGTGTGTGTGTGTGTGTGTGTGTGTGTGTGTGTGTGATTATTCTCTGATAAATTTAAGATCAAAAATTTTTTCCGCTCAAAATTTTTTTACATGTTTTCTCAATATTTTTAATCGCTCCAAATGTTTTCCTGTTCTTTACCGTAAAGTTTCAGGTTTCAGAGCTGGAAATTACCAAAATAGTTCTTATAAATTTTTAAAGATTAGTGCACATCATCGATAGAAAGGCAAAAAGAGTTAACGAAATCAAAAACTGCCGCATAGTGACCTCAAGCCTGCGAGAGAAAAGACTTTTCAACGGAAACGGATTATCGTAGGTAATGGCCACCCCTATCGAACCGCGCAAAGAAAAAGTTTCTATCTCAAAAATTCTCTTAAAACATCAATTTTGATCGTTTTTGGGCTCCATCACTCTAGTAGAGGAGCATTGCGAGCTCGTCGTGCTGCAACCAGTCCCTGCCCCTCTGAAGTTGACGTAGCTCCTGCGATCCCTGAAAATATGCTGTACTCTCCTCTCGCTCTTATTGATATGTAGAGGCGGCAGCCTTGAAGTGAATCTGCAAGAGACAAAAACATTATTAGACAAGGATGAAAATAGATAACATCGAAACGAAGCATGCGGTACAAGGAAAACCTAGGAGTAAGAGACAATAGAAACTAAGAGTAAGCAGCGCAGGAGTATAGCTGGCATCACCGTCGACTCTGCTTCTGCCTCCCTGCTGCACACACCTGAAAATAAACAAATATAATGTAATGATTGCATAACACAAGATAAGTGTCAACGGAACTTACCTTGTATGTCCTGACGAGATGAGAAGGGATGCTGCACCGCAGAAACATACTCCTACATACCTACAGAAACATACTCTCAAGTGAACAGCTGCGCTTGTAGAGAATGTTACTGCACACCAGTCCTCGCTGTTCGTCTACGTGTGGCTTGCAGCAAACAAGAATGAAAATGAGGCACAGAACAAGAAGTTATGAGTTTAAACTACTGGTCCTACCTAGATGCACTAGTACTCTTGCCTGGTTGGAGAAGAAGAAACCTAACCTCCTCCAGAAATTTTCCATATGCCTGTCATTGTTGAAAGAATAGCTGTTGGAAGCTCCAAATACCTGGTGAGAGCTCCAACCACCTCTCCGTTGTTGTCGCTCCAGCACCTTCCACTCGGAATCACTTTGTCGTCGTCGCCGTGCAAAACACCGGGTTATGCGCGCGTGTAAACAATAGGGTGCGCGCTGCCGTCACATGTGGTCATGGAAGAGTGAGAGAGAGGGAGAGAGCCTAGTACTCGAAAAACGACGAGTGGTGGCGCTCGCCTTCTGGGACTTGAGGACTCGTTTGGTTGTCGGCATGCTGTGCTCGGTCACTCCATTATGGACCGCAGCACGCGCTAGAAGCAAACTTGCAACCAACCTATACGTTTATTCTGCGCTATTGTTTGATGTGCGCGAGAATCGTCGTTGTTAAGCTGTTCTTCATCGTGCGCGAGAGTCGTTGTCGCCGGCGATCTCACAAGGAAATTATCCGAGATGTCCGTCTCCGATTTTCCATTATTAAAGGTGTGAAAACCGCCCTTAACATTTACCCCCGAAAGCGGTTTTTCTTAATATCTTAAGTTCTAATTAATATTTTGAAATGAAAAAAATGGAAAACTCTTCTCTTTGAATGCCGAAACTAGCCAGTATA
Source organism: Torymus aiolomorphi (assembly GCA_036365515.1). NCBI lineage: Eukaryota > Metazoa > Arthropoda > Insecta > Hymenoptera > Torymidae > Torymus > Torymus aiolomorphi. Next base: position 60,942,600 of record CM070877.1, on the reverse strand, counting down.
GTGGTCCCCGGGGGTGGCAAACCTTACTTTTTATTTTAGAAAAACCTTTCTTAAATTATTTTTGTATATAATATTTACAATAAAATTAATTGATTATTATAAAAATTATTTCTGGGCTTAAAATAAAAAATTAAAGTTGAAGTATTTCAGGGTTTTTGGAAATAAAAGCGTTATCGCGGGTAAACAACTCTTTAGGCGCAAAATACTTTCGAACCGTTAAAATAAATATTTTATGTTATATAATGCATAATTTATTATTATTTCTGCTGATTTTTTTCTATGGACCAAATTTCCTATGAAAGGGATGAAATGCACCCCCACAATTCACACCCAAAAACGGTTTTCACTAGATATCCCAAGTTCAGATTAAAATTTGGAATGAAACAAAATGAAAAATATTTTTCTTTGAAATACGAAATTAGCAATGGCTGTTTCAGCCCGTGGGGTAGCAACCCTTATATTTTATTTCGGAAAAACTCTATTTTCTTTAAAATTATTTTTGTATATAATATTTGCAATAAAATTAAATAATTATTGTTAAAATTATTTTTAAAATTACAATAAAATTTAAAATTGAAGTTGACGTATTTCAGGGTTTTTGCAAATAAAATCGTTATCGGGATAAAGAACCGCTTTGGCGCGCAATACTTTGTATCATTTAAATAAATATTTTAAGGTTTACGATGTATATATTCAGAATAACTAATCATGAATATTTTATTTATTTTTAATTAATTTGTTTATAGGCCCAATTTTCTATTTAGGGAATAAAAATCACTGACAATGAATTTGATAATTTTGTTATTGTAGCGTTCTAAATATAACAACATTAGAGAAATAGGGGAATAAATAATTACATGAGTATATTTTCATTTCAACTGCACAAATATTTGTATGCAGAATCGCTGGCTTTTAAAAGTTGAGCCTAGATTAAAATTATTTTTTTGTACTAATTGTATATTTTAATCTTTTTAGAAGTCACTGCTTGATAATTATAATTTGCTTATAATTTTAGAATATTCATATTTGCGTATTTATGTATATCATATTACATTTCATTTCTGCTTCTTCATTAATATTTATTTTTAAGTAAATATTTTACTCATTTCTATTTATATATTTATGAATAAGCGATTATTTGTAAGCCCATCTTGGAATCATGGATAAAAATTGCGAATGTCGCGGAGAAAAATATCTGTGCAAAAATAACGCGAGTGAGTTTCGAGACCGTGACTGCATAAGAACAGATCAGTTAGTCAATATATTTTTGTCAATTCTGCTGCGAGGTACATGTTATCGTGAGCCCGCGATTTGTTAAGAAAATTAGTTTATCCTACAATAAAATTTATTATTTTATAAAAATTAAATAATTTAAAAAATGAAGGTTAATCCTTTCTACATCATAAATTTATTATTGGCAACATTCTCGGGGCCTTAGATACCAGAAAGCCCTAATAATAAGTTTGAAATGGATCTAGCTGAAAAATTTGAAAAAATTTTATACGATAGTATGAATGACGTTAATGCGATTGAAGCAATAGAAGGAGAAACATTAGATTTTCAAGAGCAATTTAAAAATTATGAGGTACAAGCAATTGAAGATGACATAGTTTTCAAAGAAGAAAAAGATTATGATGTTTGTTCATATGATGATGAAGAGTTGAGCTTCGACTACAAAAAAAAGCAGTTGAATATTGGAAATCAAGTAAAACTAATAAAAATCGTAGTAAAGAAAGTGTTAAACATCGATTTAAATTATATAATTGAGAACGACAACTTCGTCGATGGGCGAGCCAAATCAACAAAGGTGGAACTTACAAAGAAAAATTATATCAGATTTCTGAATTTGTTTTAAGAAATCTAAAAGAATCTATCGAAGCTGGTCATATGATTCATGATATTGATATATGTAGGTGGGCTTTAGAAGCTAGAGAAAATTTGGAATTTAATGATGTTAAATTTAGAGCATCTAACAAATGGCTGCAAAAATTTAAGGAAGCTCATAGAATTTTTAGTAGAAAAATGAACAAATTTATAACAAAAAAAAAACTGTTGAAGACAAGGAAACTATAAATCAAGAAGCTAGTAAATTTTTAGGAGACATCAAACCACTGATTTCAGAATTTGGAACTGAAAATACCTACAACGATGATCAAAGTGGATTTCAATTAAAATTACATTCTGGACATACATTAGCAGAAGAAGGAATAAAGACTGTCGAATATGTTGTGCAATCTGTTACATCGACAACATATAGTTATACAATATCACTTACAACTAATGCTGCTGAAAAATATCTCTATCCATTAGTCTTAAAAGAGACTAAAGATGAATTCAGCTTGTATCTATTTTAAACATTTTACTTTTAAACTTGTAATTTCAGTAGGCTCATATTAAAAAAGATTTACAATTATTAGTAAATTATTTTTCAAATAAGGTATTTTAACGTAAATTCCGAAAATTATAAAAAAGTTTTTGTAAATTATGAATAAATTTTATTATTATTTATCTTTGTTAATTTGATTTCATATAATAAATCGTTGTCAAAATTAGTGATGTAACCCAAATAGCAATAGTTTACTGTAATGATCTGCGAAATTTATTTGCTTATAATTTATTTTCAGATCATTTTCGAAAATGGTTAAGGGATGTGTTTTTTCCAAATGTTGGAAAAAACAGTTTGTTATTGTTAGATTCTTGGAGCGGACATTGCACAGAAGCAGTAAAAAGAGAAAAATCTGATGATAAAAACATTAATCTTTTCAAAATTCTTAAAGGTACAAATGGAAAAATACAACCACTGGATGTCTTTAGCTTTCGTATATTGAAAAATTTTGTAAGACACTTTTCCGATAGTGTAATTTTGTTGCATAAAGATATAAATTTGCACGTACGAAATAATGTAATTAAATTACAATCTCTGATGCACAATCAGTTATCTTCTCTTCGATACGTAAATCTGTTCAAATACTTTTGGTATAAAAGCGGCTGTATCGATAATAAACCAAATGAATTTGTAAATCCGGTGGACTTTAGCTTTGGTGGATCCCAAGCTTATTGTGAGGTACCAGGATGTAAAAATACTGCTATTATAAAATGTTCATGGTGACAGAAATCACTGTGCTTAAAACATTTTTTTGAAAATTTTCATTACTGTCCAACCTATAATCCTTAAACAAAACTAATTGTGATGAGGAACCAACTGTAAGCTCGTTTGTACATTTCGTTTCGACGAAATATACAAACGAAATATAAATCTTTTTTGACGATTTGTGAAAATATACATCTATTTTACTTTTAAAAAAAGTAATTATATAATGATAACAGTTAGCTTCTATTCATTAAATCAGCCAATCATTTAACTCACCCACTCTTTTCCTAGTTCCATCCTTTTTATTTACCTATAAGTACGTCCAAAATACTCGAATTTAAATTGCACAATACGTATAAGAGTTAATAAAAGAAACTGACACGAACATAAACTAAATATATATTATACGCCTCAAAATATTTATTTCCATGGTACTAATTGTAAGTATTCCGCGTCCAAAGGGCTGCTAACCCCCGATAAGCCTGTTATTAGAAAAAGTCCTCAAATAATTAATAATAATTATTTAATTTTATTGCAAATATTATATACAAAAATAATTTTAAAGAAAATAAAGTTTTTTCGAAATAAAATATAAGGGTTGCTACCCCGCGGAATGAAACAACCATTGCCAACTTCACATTTCAAAGAGAAATATTTTCCATTTTGTTTTATTTCAAATTTTTATCTGAACATCGGGACATCTAGAGAAAACCGATTTTGGGGATGAAAATTAAGGGTACATTTCACCTCTTTAATAGGAAATTGGGCCCATAGAAAAAAATGAGCAGAAATAAAAATAAATTATTCATTATATAACATAAAATATTTATTTTAACGGTTCGAAAGTATTTTGCGCCTAATGGGTTGTTTACCCCGATAACGCTTTTATTTGAAAAAATCCTGAAACACGTCAACTTTAATTTTTTATTCTAAGCCCAAAAATGATTTTTATAATAATCAATTAATTTTATTGCAAATATTATATACAAAAATAATTTAAAAATAAGGTTTTCTGAAATAAATGTAAGGGTTGCCACCCCCGTGGACCAAACTATACTTGCTAGTTTCGTCATTCAAAGAGAAGAGTTTTCGATTTTGTGTCATTTTAAAACATTAATTAGAACTTAAGATATTAAGAAAAATCCGTTTTCGGGGGTAAAGTTTAAGGGCGGTGTTCACCCCTTTAATAAGGGATTGGGCCGATAAAAAAAATACGTATCTCTTATTTTTCGATCCTCTACAACATATTAAAAATGTAGGAAAATCAGAGGCGGACACCTCGGGTAGTTTCCTTGTCAGTGTCCCTGCTGTAACCCGCTACTGAGGTAAGCAGCCTCCTCGAGAGCCACGCAGTCGGCTCCGGAGCAAGTAGTCACCACCGCTCCAGAAACACGGGGTATCGTAGCCACCACAGCTACCGAAACGCTGCCGACGCGCTCGCCCACGCCACGTCGGCACTGACAAGACGCCACCGACGTGTATCACCGGCGCTGTAGCCTCAGCTACGAGCTGGTAAGTCGTTATAGGCAGCGGCCACTACGTACTCACGGCTTTCTCTCGCGTCATGCGCGCCGACTCTACTCGTCACCTATAGCCGGAAAACTCATTGCATTTGTGTATCGTGCTAAAACAGTATTGAAACTCTTCCTCGCGAGCAGTGATGGCCCCCGATCCTTCAGAACGTGGGAAATAACTAGATTCCTACAGTGGGTCGTGGGAAATGACTAGATCTAGTATTTTCCCAGCGGCGGAGACATCGCGTCTCGGAGCCAACTTCGCGTCCATTCGGCTAATTTGAAATTGAAACGGAGCATTCAAAGCAGACGAAGCAGAAGCTTATGTAGGTTATGATTTTAGTAGTCCAATTAAATAAAATCACAATGAAATAAATTAAAGTCAACAAGTCAAACAACATTCGCCAATATGGCGTCGAAAAGCGGGCTGCCTTCCGGAGAGCCTCCTGATAAAAATCTAGAATTAGTGTATAAATGCCACCCAAAAAGGAAAGTGTCACTTGTAGTTTGCATAGTGTGCGATAACGTGTACCATAAAAGTGATTCTGAAAAGTGTAAAGACAAAAAATATATAAGTAATCTATTAGTGATATGTCCAGACCACGTGGAGCTTAATATAACCTTAAAAAATCAAGAAACTAAACTCTGTGAAGCAGCTAAAATATTAATTGCGCAAATTAAAAGTGAAAAGGAGGAACAAATAAAACATAAAATATTAAATGAAATATCTATTATCTCTGATAGTGTACATAAATCAGTAGATAATGAAAAACTACTAAACGTTATGATGCTAACTGAAAATGCTGAACTGGAAAATCAACATCAAATTGAAATTCAACTACTAAGACAATTAAATCAAGAACTAATGGAAAAAAACGACATATTGAAGCAATTAATAAAAAAGGATAAAAATGACCAGGAGATGGAAATAAAGCAACATAACCAAAAAACATATGCAGAAGTAGCAACTAACAAACTAGCAATTAAAAACAAAAGAATACCGAAAATAATTGTGAAAAATCTTAAAAAGAACATTAAAAATCCACATGACTTTAAGAAAAAGGTATGTGACGTTTTAATAAAAGAAAAAGATATACAGATGAAACAACTAAAAGTAGTGAACGACAATGAAATTGAGATTAAAAGTATGAATGAAAAAAGTGCTAAAGTAACAATTGAATTACTCTAAAAAAAACTATCTAACAATTATAAAACATTTATTGAAAAAATTGAATCCCCGAAGATGCAAATAGTTGGTGTAGACAACTATACTAATATGAATATAGAAGAGCTGGAAGAGAAATTAAATAAAAGAAATTTTATTGGATATCAAGATAAGTGTAAGATACTAAATATAGACAAAAATAAGATTACAAACAAGACAACCATAATAATTGAAGTTCCAAGAGAGCTATATAAACATATTAGTGACAATCAAAATAGAATCTTCATTGGATATCAAAGCTGTAAGGTATGAGATTTAATAAACATCAAGCCCTGCTTAAACTGTGGAAGATTTGGACATAACACATTGAAATTCAAAAACACTCTATGCTGCATAAAATATGCAGGTCCGCATAAGACTTTGCAATGTGATAATAACCCATCCAACATTACATGTGTCAATTGTTTTTACAGCAACTCGAAATATAACACAAATTTCGAGGTTAAACATATGGCCAATGACACAGAGAAATGTACAATATTTAAGAATAAGCTCAATAGATATATAGATATGACTGATTATCCGATAAGACCTACTATACCAAGATACTTAGGTAAAGTAGGAAACAGCAATCAAGCCACTACGATGACCAGCTCGACTAGCGCAACTATGCTGACTTCGCCGTCTAGAGACAACTGGACTAGCGCAACTTTGCTGACTTCGCCGTTTAGAGCCAGCACCGCATCTCTAACACATACGACACCAAGGAAACAGCAAACTACATAATGGACCAACAAGTCGATCTCATTGAAGAATTGCAAAAAAGAAGTAATACAAGAAGAAATGTCATTTCTTGATCTTAAAACTCTCAATAAAAATATAAATAAAAAAGATAGTTTGATATTACAGGTCAATATTAGAAGTCTAAATCATAATTATACGAAATTGAATATTCTTATTAAGAGCTTGAAGATCAAACCATATATAATTGTATGTACAGAAACATGGAATTTACCCAATCCTCACTTTTTTGCAATACAGGGATATAAATTGTACTACAATAACGGTAACTTAAATCAAAATGATGGTGTCGTTGTATATATAAAAGATTGTGTATCAGAAATTACTGAAATAATCGAAATTGGTAGACTCAAAGTATTAAACTCACGAATAAGTCTAAATAACAACAGTAATCTTGAAATATCCGCATTATATCGATGCCATGATTTACCGCGCCTTGAATTTATTTTGAATGTAAAATCATTTATCAATAGCAAAAGAAATATAAAAAACGACCTGATTATTGGTGATTTTAACATCGATATTATGAAAGATGATGAATATAGCTTAGAATTATTAGACAATATAATGGAAAAGGGTTTCTTCCCGGGTTTTATACATACAACTAGACCAAATGATAGTGGCGGAAGCGGTACATGCATTGACAACATGTATATAAAAGCTACAGCTATAGACACTAAAACTTTTAAACTCTCGATTCCTTTTACTGATCATTATCCACTTTTCTTGAAACTGAATAAGCCACTAAAATTAAAACAAGAAAATATCCAGTATCACTATAATTACTATAAACTTTCAAGTATAGCCATTACAAAAAATTGGAATGTTATAGAGGCAATGCATGATCCCGATGAAGCTACCGCATTCTTGATAACTGAAATACAAGACTGTTTAGAAAAGTCTAAAGAAGCGCATAAAACAAAAAATAACAAGAGATATCCAAGGAAGGATTGGATATCTAAAGCAATAATGATCTCGTGTGAAAAGAAAGAACAACTATATATTAAAATGCGCAATGAACCAAATAATAATCTAATAAAATTAGAATATAAGAATTACACAAAGAGGCTAGACAAAGTTATTAAAGAGGCAAAAATAAAACATGAAAGAAATTTAATTAAGAACAATATCAATAATACCAAGCAACTTTGGAAATATATAAACAGGAACCAACGTGAAAAAGAATAACACAATAAATAAGATCATTTTAAATAACAATTGCACAATAGAGAATCAGACGCAAATTGCCAATCATATGAATTCGTACTTTTGTAGAATTGGAAAAGATCTAACTAACACCATTGTAAAACCCCAGGGTAAGCATTTACAATTACCAGCAATGAACATGAATACAATTTACATTAAACCGACTAATAACGAGGAAATTCTTCAAATAAAGGTACCAAAGATGCTCTTAGTTACTTAATGAACATAATCTATAAGTAATTAGACTAAAGTAAACCAATAGCTATTGCATTTTTAGATCTAGCAAAAGCTTTTGATACTGTCAACCATGCTATTCTTTTAGACAAATTATATAATTATGGAATAAGAGGTAAAGCGCATGCACTTATATCTAATTATCTTAGTAACAGAAAACAAAAAGTAAGAATAGGAACAACTGAAAGCTATTATGAAACGATAACTACAGGTGTGCCGCAAGGTACTATACTAGGGCCACTCTTATTCATAATTTACGTAAACGATTTACTAACAAACAGAACAGATAGTACCATCTCATATGCGGATGATACAGCTATTATTTCAACAGATGATAACTGGGAGAAAGTTGAAAATAAAATGAACAAGTACTTAGAAGATATAAATATCTGGCTAGTACTTAACAAACTATCATTAAATATAAAGAAAACTGTGTACATAACTTTTGGTAACTATTCTAATACTGTTCGCGAAGATATGAACATACGCATACACGGTACTAAATTGAGCAGGGTAGAATACTGTAAATATCTAGGTATAATTATTGATTATAGGCTAAAGTGGGATAAACATATTGAATATATAATAAAAAAACCAAATATATAATATATATACTGTACAAGTTATCAACATATATGCAATATGACACACTTAAGATAATATATTATGCATTTTTTCATAGTGTCATTAGCTATGGAAATATTGCATGGGGTGGTGCATATAAAAACAACTTAAAATTACTACAAAACATCCAAAATAGGATTTTAAAAATTATAAACAAAAATATTTTCAATCGGACAACCCCTTGAATCTAAAACAAATTTTTGCTTACGAATGTGTAACGTATCATTATAATGAACTTAGGAATTTATACTTAACATCGACTAGCAAAACTAGAAATAAACTTATAATACCACCAAAGTGTTCGAAAACTGTTAGTGATAAATATAACTATGTCAGAGCGATACAAGTATTTAATTGTCTTCCGAAATCTAATCCAAATCTTAAAGTTCTAGATATCGCAAAAAATTATAATAAGAAAAAGCTAAAAATTTGGATTGGTACTAATATATTGTAGAATTTAAAAAAAAAAAAAATAAATTAAATAAATAAATAAATAAAAATTTAACCTTCCAGTATGGGTGAGATAATCAATGTGGACCAAATATATTATTTATAGTGGAATCTTTGATTCCATGCCTAGTTTATAAGTTACTTAAGTTTTTTTAGTTTTAAGTACACCGGACCTATGTACAGGTAGCTATGTTTACCTCTATAGGATGTTTGCTGCTTCAGACATGTAACTATGTCCTGAAGTAAGCAATAACATGTAATACAACATGTACTACTCTGGTTTAAATAAATAAATAAGCAGAAACGCATTTTAACAACGAGTGAGAGAAAATTAGATTTATATTACTTATTGTAATTAGTTTACTTATTGTAATTATATTAGATAAGTATTACTTATTGTTTGAATAATTTTGTGTATTTGAATTTTTAATAATTCTGAAAGAAATAAAATATTTTTAAAAAATTTAAATACTCAAAATATTTTATGAAAAATATCCATTATTTCTTGATCAGATACTTTGTGTGCGTATTTCTTTCTATTCCAGAAGATTGTTCATTCATGCAACGTGGATGAAATAAGTATAAGTAAAGCTTATAAATTCAAACAGACAATCAGACATAAACAAGAAACTCAGGGTGGTCAAGTTTACAGTTAGCACATAAAAGAAATTAATTATCAAGTGCAGTTGCAACGTCTACTAAAAGTGAAAAGAGGGTTTATACTCGGTGCTGCGTTTCAGCAAAATAAAACGATCAGTGATGTAGCAGGCTCGTCTACATGTTCAGGCTTAGACTCAGTTCTCATATGTAAGAGTATGTATTGCATATTACAACAAGATATCAACGATGTGAAAGAAGTCAGTCATCAAGTACAGTTGCGATACCTAATCAAGTGTAAAGTAAAAGTCGAAAGAATTTTATACTCTATGTTACAGCAATATCTATAAATGAAATAGAGAAGCTCATAAGTGGTGTAGTAGGTTCGTCAACATGTTCAGGCTTGGACTCAGTTCTCATATGTAAGTTGTTTATATGAATAAAAGAGTATGTTGTTTTATATGAATATAAAAGAGTATGTATTGTATATTACAACAAGATATAGACTATATCAAAGAAGTCAATCATCAAGTGCATTTGGGATACATAATAAAAGTGTTAAGTAAAAGTGAAAAGAATTTTATACTCTGTACAGGTTATACCGAAATCTATAAATGAAATTCCGAAGCTCATAAGTGATGTAGCAGGCTCGTCTACATGTTCAGGCTTAGACACAGCTCTCACATGTAAGAGTTTGTATTGCATATTTCAACAAGATATATACCATATGAAACAAATTAATCATCAAGCGCAGTTGCTATACATAATAAAAGTATAGAGTAAAAGTGAAAAGAATTTTATACTCTGTGCAGTGTTACAGCAAAAGGAATAAACAATATTCAAAAGCTTACAAATGATGTAGCAGGCTCATCGACAAGATCAGGTTTGGACTAAACTTTAACGTCCAAGTGTGTTTCTTCCCATTTTGTTTTTTATAAATGAAAATTAATATAGTAAAATCATTATTCACATATGTGTGAGTATAATACGTACTGTTGTGCACTTTACATTATAATCTTAGTACTAATATTCTTTTAGTGACATTTTTATAGTTCACAGTACGTTAATACATAAAACAATACACTAAATAGAATAGCTTGTTTGCATTACGGTAATAGGATAAAAATATGCAATAAATATAAATCCATGATATCTAAACAAATAATGAATTTCCTGTATCCTATTACTAAATAGTTCATTATTTATTTTGAGCTCTAACATTAAAAAAATATTATTTTTTATTACTACTACTGTACAAGATATATATACAGCCTATAAGCTACACCTGTCAAAGCAATTCTCTTTAATTACTTAATAACAATAAATAATTTGCTGTAAATAATACTTTTTATTCATTTGAGTCCAAATGACCTACATAGTTCATGAATCTGTGATTTAGCGAAACAGAAATATTTATTTCCCATGTCACATTCGATATTTCTATTCCGACCAAAATAAATTAACTCGAATAAAATTACAAAAATTAGCTGCAAAAGCGATTTATTTTTATGTATTTTTATTATGTTTTATGTATTTTTATTTGTATCAATTTTTGACCGTAAAAAATAATTTACTCAAATAAATTTGATACATGAGCCCAGAAACTTTTCAAATTTTATGTAACTCAAATTTTATATTTAAAAGGCTATAATTCAAATTCTTTATGAAGCACATGACTGAACACCAAAAAAATGTTCATTTTTCAATAGAGTAATAAAAAAATAATTTTAGAGCTTTTTCTTTATAACAAAAGCTTTAATTTAAGACCTGGTAGACCGATTTGCCTTGAAAAATAGCCCAGATACAAGAGATTTTATGTTAGGGTGACTACACCAGTATTGGAACAGTCACCAGTGAATGAACATTTTATATAATATTTAAAATTTTTAAATTTGTACATTTTTGGTATCAAATATAATCATGATTTTGAAATCTTTTCGAAATTTCCTTTCGTTTTATATATTATACGTGCTATATGAAATGAATTGCCTTGGATGAAAAACATTATTAATATTAAATGTTAATTGAATCTATTGGCCAAAGTTACTACCAATATTTGTTGTACGAGATGGTAAAAAATAAGTCAAACAACAAATTTTTTATTTTTCACATTAACAACGTTTCGGACATCTTTTATTTTTGAATGTCCCTCTTCAGGTCAAACGTCTATTTTTGATATAGTGCGGAGAGCTGTCCGTTTGTCACAGTAAGACTGTGACACTTTACTGTGACAAACGGACAGCTCTCCGCACTATATCAAAAATAGACGTTTGACCTGAAGAGGGACATTCAAAAATAAAAGATGTCCGAAACGTTGTTAATGTGAAAAATTAAAAATTTGTTGTTTGACTTATTTTTTACCATCTCGTACAACAAATATTGGTAGTAACTTTGGCCAATAGATTCAATTAACATTTACTTATCACTACTACCATTAGCGTTTTCATTAAACATTATTATATTAATGTTATGCAATACCATGGTGAGAATAAAATATACGCCATTCGCTATAAGGGTGACGCAGATGCACTGTAGGCATATTCTGAAGATTCTTCCAAATCTAAAGTTTTTGTGTTAAAATCTTACGTCTAAATGAAGTTTTATACTTATTCGTTGACGATTCGACATTATTTTTAAGAAAAAAGTTAATTATTTAAATATAATTTACGTGTTCCAACTTTGGTTCGGCAACCCAGTGAAGGAACGTTTTTCGCACCTCATGCTGTACTATATGAAAAATCAATAATATTTAATATTTAATGTTTATAAGTTTTAATACATAAAGTGTATCATTATTATTTTGATGTCAACTTTCAACATTCAGATTCTAAAATTACTGTTACTAAACTTACATAAGTACCCTAGTGGTAATGAAAAATGTATATAAATTGAAATAAGTGTATATTTCTGTAAAAAACGTATATAAATGTAAATAAGTGTAAATATCTGTAAAAAACGTATATAAATGTATATAACCGTATATAAATGTAAAAAATATTTCAATTACAATTTTTACATACACTTATTTACATTTATATACAGTTTTTTACATTTACATACATTTTCCATTTCCATTGGGGTACATACAAAGTAAGTGTTCATTCACTGGTTTCAAAGTGTTCAGTCACTAGCACCTCGTATTCATTTACTGGATTTTAGGAGATAAATGTACGTATATAAAAGTATATAGACGTATATAAATGAAAAAAATGTTCCAATTACAACTTTTACATACACTTATTTACATTTATATACAGCTTTTTACATTTATATATATTTTCCATTTCCATCGGGGTACCCTAGTGGAAAAAATCCGGTGTTTTAAACTATGCCAAACATGTACCTTTCTATTCTAAAAGTGTTCAAACTGTTTGAAATCTGTGTCTAATCTGTACATAAATGACAGATTTCGGACATTTGGAACCCTTTTGGCACACTTAAGGACACAGTCTGGAACATTTATGACTGTTTTAGACTCAAAAATTTCTAATAGGGTGAAATCGATAATATATTATTTTTACTCGGAATACTTTTGGTAGTAAGCGGAACACTTTTGGGATACTTTTGAGAATGATACGCATACTTTTTGAAAAAATTGGAACACTTTTTAATTTTCTTCTGTAACAAATATAAAAATGTTTCGTATTTTTTAAAACAATTTCGAACACTTTTTGGAACTATTTGGAACATTTTTTATCTATAATGGATTAAAAGAAAAAGTTGTCCGTGCTTTTGGAATATTTAGGAACACTTTCTGAATACTTCTGGGGTATTTAGGAACATAAAGAAATCTAAAATTTAAAAATGTTTTTAAAATATTTAAGAAATGTTAATAAAAATAGTTTAAACAAATTTAATCAATTTTCGAAAAATGTTCTAAGAATGATCAATGGTGTTTAAAAAATGTTCCAATGATGTCTAAAAGTGTTCCAAAAAGACGTAATAACTACAAATTTAGATGAAAAATATATCTATAGTTTGGAACATATTTTATGTATCGAGAAACATTTTGTTTTACTTGACTAAAAATACTGTAAATGAAAATTTTAAAAAATGTTCCAAACTGTTCCAAAAGTGTGCCGGGTCATATAAAAAGTATTCCACTAAAATATGGAAAATTAATTCAGTCTATTTTCTAAGAAATGTTCGAAGTGGTTATTGAGTATATCATATCGTGGTAATAAGTGTTCCAAATTGTTCCAATAGTGTTCGAAATGTCCGAAATCTGTCTTTTAAAAACACCATGGGAACACTTTCTATATATCATGGAATACGTTTGGCACATTTTTTGGCTCGAATACATTTCGACTAGGGTACATACAAAGTAAGTGAGTAGTTATTGTTCATTCACTGTTTTCAAAGTGTTCAGTAACTAGCACCACGTATTCATTTACTGGTTTTTAGGAAATATTTACAGATTTATTATTAACAAAATTTCTACTTTTATTCTTTATCTACAATTTTGTCACTGTCGTAAAGTTTGAAGATTTTAAAATACTAATTGGAAAAGATTTTTACTTTTAATCCATTTTTAAAACTCTTAATTGAATAACAAAAATTACTATTTCGTTATTTCTTCATTCACTGGTTAAGTCACCTTATTACTTCTTGAATATTGGAAAATAAAAACTCTTATATCTGGAATATTTTTCAAGGCAAATCGATCTACCAGGTCTTAAATTAAAGCTTTTGTTAAAAAGAAAAAGCTCTAAAAATTTTACAATGATAGTAATTTCCACATAGCAAGAAAGATTGCTGAAAGCTTTCTGCAAGCTTGCAAGAAAGTTTCGCAGTCTTTCAGGAAGCATTCATAAAATCTCCGCGAAAGTTCAGAATGTTTGGGACAAATCAATGGCAGTAAGATTCCTTTAAAAATTGCAGCAACCTTTCAGAAAACCTTTCAGGAAGGTTTCTTTAAAGTTTTTGAAAAGGTAACTGAAAGCTTTCTGAAGGAAGAGGAAATCTTTCAGCAAGCTTCCGTAAAAGAATGCAGCAACCTTCAAGAATCTTTTAGGAATCTTTCACGGAATATTCGCGGAAGTTCAAAATGTTTGGAACAAATGATTCACATAAAGATACCTTGAATGATTGCAGTCACCTGTCAGGAAACCTTTCGGAAAGGTATCTTTAAGGTTTGTAGAAAGATAATTCGAAGCTTTCTGAAAGCCTACAAGAAAGATTCGTAATTTTTCAGAAAGCTTACATGAAAGATTCTAATGCCCTTTTGGGAAACCTTTCAAGGACCTTTTTTCAAATTTTCGAAAAAGTTGTTGAAAGATTCATAAATGACGTGAGAATATTACGAGAAGCTTTCACAAATGAGAACCATAAGCTTTCAGAACATGTTTCAACAAGACTTCCGTAACGTAGGTGAACGAATTTTTGAAACTTTTCAGAAAGATTCATTAAAATCTTTCAGAAAGCTTTTATGAAAGATTCCTGGAAAATCGAAATTTCTGGGGCAATTCATTGGCAGAAAGCTTCCATGAAAGATTCTAGTAATCTTTCTAGAAATCTTTTCTCAATATCTTGAAAGAGTAACATAAAGCTATAAATAATATTAAAAATTCTCTAGAAGTATTACAATTCTCGCATATTATTTTTAACTTATCTCTATATTGATCGCAATTTTATTATCGCAGGAAAAATTGTACATAAAATTTTTCGACCTGACCGGGAATCGAACCCACGACCTTTCGGTTACTACGAACGCATCCTATCCGTTAACGCTATCGCTCGCTTAAAGGAGTTCAGACATTTTCATGTAAATAAGGTGCAGTTTCCACGATAATTCAAATGTTATTATTTTGATTACTGTATCTTATATATTAATGGTATTTAAAAATTATTTATATAATTCCATGAATTAAAAAAAATAATGTCGGTAAGGTATAAATAAAATCAATGTACTGAATATATTTTACGAAATAAAGAAAATATTAATTTTAATTATTATTACTTCGAATAAACATTTTTTTAAAATTGGCATATAATTGTGTTGATTACAAAAAGTAATTTTATAAGAAATATAAAGTATAATTTTTTTTTAATATAGCTTATCAAGTCTTCGACTTGCAAGGTTGACCTTCTCTAGTCCAAAATCCACCCAATTTTATTATTTAATAAATTAACTTTTAAACATTTATTTTGAAAAACACGCGTCTTACCTATATGTAAATACAATAAGTATTCAGAATTTTTTTAACGATTCTATTAGTACTATCATGAAATATACACGTTGAGAAATTGAATCAAAATGACAAAAATGCAGATTCCTACTTATCAATATTATAACGATTTATTAATTAAAAAATTTCTGAACAGTGTTTTGGAAAAACTCAATTTTACAATGTATACGATGATTATTTTGATATTACTCATGAGATTGCTACAATCTTCCCTAAAGGTTTCATATTATTTTTCACATTCGAGTAATTCGAATCTTTTTTTCTATTCTTTCGCAAATCTGTCAGGAAGATTTCTTAAAACATTGATTTGGAATTCTCCAACAATCTTTCGTTATGACATTCGTAAAGGAATTCTGTCATACATCAAAAATCGTTTTAGAATGCTTTCCAAATTCTTGCTAGGAAGGTTACTCCAAGGTTAAATGGAATATCTCACTGGAAGGATGTTCGAAGGTATTTTGGAAGCTTTCCGTAAGCTCGTTATGTAAAAGTAGGTGAGCTAGGACAGTTCGGGGCCACTTACCATAGGAGCTGGTGCTCGGTGGGTAAGGTAGAGCGTTACCTTGCCGGCGGCCGGTAATTGCAGGGTTGTTGATAATCCAAAATTAGCAGCAGTCGATAACCCAAATCTCCTTACCAACAGAGCTGAATACTATATAGGCTGTTAACCCAATTTAAAAAGTTTGAATTTCCCGTCGCTCTGCCGAGAGTGTATTTCCGCGATAATCCAAATCTACCTTACCAACAGAGCAGAATACTATATAGGCTGTTAACCCAATTTAAAAAATTTGAATTTCGCCACATCGTGTGAGATCAGGTGGTATTTTCTTAAATAGTTAACTAATTGTTATTAATTATTATTATTAATTTATTATTATTATTTTTTTATTTTTTTCATTTTTTCCTTTTTTTCCTTTTTTTCATTTTTTTTTTAATAAAGTCATACCATAACTCATAAAGTTTTGTCCGTTTCGCCGTTCGATTTTCCCCTTTACAGTAACATAACTTCTGAAAATTCGTGTACGTTTGAGGTTATGTTGTCATTTTGAGGTTATGTTTCCATTGATACCCACTCTTTCGTAGCGCCATCTAGATCGATCACGCATCTCTACCTTTCCGACAGAGCAATATGCAATACCCAACTCTGCCTTGTAACCATTTTGAGGTTATGTTTCCATTGATACCCACTCTTTCGTAGCGCTATCTGCAGATGAATCAACCATCTCTACCTTACCGACAAAGCAGTATGCAACATCAGATAGGCTATCCAACTTTACAAACAGAGCCGTATGAGATAGCTCCAAACTCACCAATAATTCTGATACTTGTCAGATGACATACACTATGTATGCTGTGCGCTCCACTAGGCGGCGAGCCGGAGTCGTCGCACTGCCCACTGCTGCGTAAGCGCACTGCCAGCTATAAGTCAGGTTGTGCAAACCATCAACAAGCACCACTTACACTCACACATCGTGTGAGGGTGGATGGTGGTTTGTTAAATAATTGATTAATTAATTAATTTTTTTATTTATTTTTTCATTTTCTTCATTTTTTCTTCTCTTTTTTCTCCTGTTCAACAAGATGACATAAACGCTTGAGTTTTGATTCCTATGATGTTAGGAACACAACCATATACTCCCAATCCATATATGGGAGCGTCCAGCAGGAACGGGCCACCGAGCGCGCGCGGTGCCTTTTTTCGCGTAAAAGGCGCTCTGTTTAACTCGTTCATAATCGTATGCTGCGTCTTTGAAAACAAACCAAGGACCTATATCGATAGTTTTTTTCCTACTGTTTCCAATGGTGCTATTGTTTTTATTGCGAAACGCTTTCTTCCGGACGAAAACTCTAGTTGAATATTGAAAGCCATTTTTCTCAAAGTACATCATGTTTTTTTTTTAAAATAAACTACACCATTGGAAAGTACAACTCTTAAGCTTCAAAACCCTATCTTGGAGAAGTTGGAGAAATAAAGGGTTTAAAAGTAACAATATGAAAAAGACGGCGCTGAGGGTCCACGCGAGCCTCTCGCGCCCGTGCGTACGGCACGTTTAAGTGCACGATCTATTCAATTCGCTAATAATCGTGTACCAAGTCTCTGAAAAAAGAACTAAGGACATATATCGATAGATTTTTTCCTGCTCTTTCCAATGGTGCTATTATTTTTATTCCGAAATGCTTCCGAAAGGTAATATTGTTATGCCAGATTAAACCATCTATAAGGTTATTTTAAATTTCTGTTTCACTGCTTTCAGTGCGTTCATGGATATTTTTATGTTTAATATATTATGTTTTTCAAATTTTGTTATATAAATGAACAAAGTTCATTGTTATATTATACTAACTGTTACAACTAGATCCACAAAATTATGTCCACGCATTGGCATTATAATTTACAAAACATTTTATATTTACAAAAAGGACAGGGCCAAATAGCACATCGCGTGTATTAATCCGCCCTTGAGCATAGCATAAAAAGTTCGGGCAGCCGCTGCCTTTTTGATCTTACTATTTTTGAACTTTTCATGTTTCAACTTAAAAATATAATATTTTATAGTTTAATACTTGTACTTTTGAAGAATATAATTCATTTTGAAGAAAAGACTGATATTTTATTGAAAAAATAGAGTTTAAACATTCAAATGGAATTTTCAACTAGAAGGAAGCATTTCGGAATAAAAATAATAGCACCATTGGAAAGAGCAGGAAAAAATCTATCGATATATGTCCTTAGTTCTTTTTTCAGAGACTTGGTACACGATTATTAGCGAATTGAATAGAGCGTGCACTTAAACGTGCCGTACGCACGGGCGCGAGGGGCTCGCGCGGACCCTCGGCGCTGTCTTTTTCATGTTGTTACTTTTAAACCCTTTATTTCTCCAACTTCTCCAAGATAGGGTTTTGAAGCTTAAGAGTTGTGCTTTCCAATGGTGTAGTTTATTTTGAAAAAAAACATGATATACTTTGAGAAAAATGGCTTTCAATATTCAACTCGAGTTTTCGTCCGGAAGAACGCGTTTCGCAATAAAAACAATGGCGCAATTGGAAAGAGCAGAAAAAAATCTATCGATATAGGTTCTTGGTTTTTTTTCAAAGACGCAGCATACGATTATGAGCGAGTTAAACAGAGCGCCTTTTACGCGAAAAAAGGCACCGCGCGCGCTCGGTGGCCCGTTTCTGCTGGACGCTCCCATATAGATAACACACGAAGCATGCATACTATATCCCACCACCGCTCAATGGGGTTCGCATCTTCAAACCTTCACAGAATTCTTGGAAAAACGTTTTGGACAGGTTGAGACGGAGCTCGCTGATGCAAGTTCAATCCTGCATAGAATTCTTGGAAAAATGGTATGGATCTCTCTGATTCGTAGAGCGTCGCCATAATTATAGAGGTGAGATCCGAAATTCTTCGAAATTTAGACAAGTTTCTTCACGTCTCAGCCCACTATATTACATACGAACCCTACGGCATTTCTACCTTATTGACAGAGCTGATTACCTCAAGCGGTAATTGTAATATATTAACTTTTAAGATCACATATAATGAATGCATTATATACTATGTGTACTACATATACTATGTACACTACATATACTATGTGTACTAAATATACTATGTGTACTACATATACTATGTATACTATACATAATAGCACTCTAGTTCGATCGCTCTACCCCCACCATGATATCATTACCAACGATTGATAAGGTAGAAATCTATTTTAGCGACAGTGTGGGTGGGAAATACAAAATGGTAGGAAATTTAAAAATGGCGGTTAAATTGAAAGGGCGGGAAATTTAAGAGGCTGGACAAAATTTTCGCCATTCCGGCGGGAATTCGTGGAGCATCGAACGGTAAATTTTTTTTTTAAATTATGAGAGCCCTAACCGTCACCTGTGAGGTACATTCATTACCTTTCCATCATTTATTAATAGACTTTATTCATAATCCATATGTATATATTTGAAGTAAAAATTTTTCATCAGCTTTACGTTGTGAACTACACACGCAGCTTTATCTGCTCCATTGTGATTGGTGCAGTCACCGCCTTGTTAGGACCGTCAAAGCCTGAGTGGCCGTACTCGATGACGTCGATTTGTTAGGATCATTCCAGACATTGAGTTAATATGCAGTTGCAATATTGCCTTGCAATGACGAATCTACTTCTTCCTCCTCCTCCTCATCATTAGGCCACAGTCTTTTTTTCCATTTACATCTCCAATTAGTCAAGTCCTTATTTTTTATTTTATACTTGGCATGTTTTTCTTTCCAAAGTTTTTTCGACAAATTTTTATCGGTTGAGAAATCAGATGCATTTTTATTAAAATGATAAGCTTTGTAACAGTTATCCACGTTATTGGTAGTATGCCCTAGAAAATGAGAGTCAATTTGTGAATTTTCTTGACCGACAGTTGGTAGATTTAGAGGATTGACCTTCAATTTGGCTACCACTGCAGATTCTTTTCGCTCGGCAGTCTTATATTGCTCTCCCATTACATTATTAGCATTTTTAACTTCAGAAAGGGCATCTTTCAATCCTGGAAATACTCTTGACGATTGTTCGAACATTGGTGAAATAAAATTATAAAATTTGTTACTCTTTATTTTCCGAATCAACTCATTTGCGCAGTATAGCTTTTTATCAGCACTCGAATGTACTATGATTATTCTATAATTTTCCAAATCAGCTGAATTAATGCGATTTCCATTAGGATTTTTTCTAAACAGCAACTGTAATAAGCCCTGAGCTAGTTGAAAAGTCAATTGAACATTTTTTCATAGGAGGAGTGACACATTTTTCATAGGAAGAGTAACACCTTTTCCTAAATGTGTCATAGGAGTGACACTTATCGATAGGAGGAGTGACACTTTTCCATAGAAGGAGTAATCTTTTTTCATAGAATGTGTTATAGGAGTGTTACCATTTCATAGGGGGAGTAGCGCGTTTTCATAGGAGGTGTAACACTTTTTCATAGGGGTGACACTTTTTCGTAGAATATGTCATAAGAGTGAAACTTTTTCATAGGAGGAGTAGCGCTTTGCGCAAAATGTGTCATAGGAGTGACACTTTTTCGTAGGAGGAATGACACATTTTCATAGGAGTAACAGTTTTCCTAAAATATGTCATAGGAGTAACACTTTTTCATAGGAGGAGTGACACTTTTTTCATAGGAGGAGTAACACTTTTTCGTAGAATGCATCATAGGAGTGACACCTTCTCATAGGAGGAGTAACACTTTTTCCTAAAACATGTCATAGCAGTGACATTTTTTCGTAGAATGTGTCACAGGAGTGACACTTTTCCATAGGAGGAGTGACACTTTTTCATAGAAGGAGTAACACTTTTTCATAGAATGTGTCATAGGAGTAACACATTTTCATAGGGGGGTAGCGCTTTTTCATAGGAGGAGTAACACTTTCATAGAATGTGTCATAGGAGTGATACCTTTTCATAGGGGGAGTAGCGCGTTTTCATAGGAGGTGTAACACTTTTTCATAGGAGTGACACTTTTTCGTAGAATATGTCATAAGCGTGACACTTTTTCATAGGAGGAGTAGCGCTTTGCGCAAAATGTGTCATAGGAGTGACACTTTTTCGTAGGAGGAATGACACATTTTCATAGGAGTAACACTTTTCCTAAAATATGTCATAGGAGTAACACGTTTTCATAGGAGGAGTGACACTTTTTTCATAGGAGGAGTAACACTTTTTCGTAGAATGCATCATAGGAGTGACACCTTCTCATAGGAGGAGTAACACTTTTTCCTAAAACGTGCCATAGGAGTGACACTTTTTCGTATAATGTGTCATAGGAGTGACACTTTTCCATAGGAGGAGTGACACTTTTTCATAGAATGTGTCATAGGAGTAACACCTTTTCTTAGGGGGAGCACCGCTTTTTCATAGGAGGAGTAACACTTTTTCATATGAGTGACACTTTTTCGTAGAATGTGTCATAGGAGTGAGGCTTTTCTATATGAGGAGTGACACTTTTTCATAGAATGTGTCATAGGAGTGGCATCTTTTCATAGGGAGAGTTACGTTTTTTCATTGTAGGTGTAACACTTTTTCATAGAATGTGTCATGGAAGTGACACTTTTTCGTAGAACGGATCATATAGGAGTAACACCTTTTTCATAGGAGGAGTAATGCTTTTCGCAAAATGTGTCATAGGAGTGAACCTTTTTCACAGGAGAAGTAACACTTTTTCATAGAATGTGTCATAGGAGTGATACTTTTTCGTAGAATGTGTCATAGGAGTGACACCTTTTCCCCAAATGTGAAAGATTTGGCACTAAAGTTTTGCATTATCATAAGTATTGATTCCGAAAGCGAGTATGTTAAAAGGTGTTGGTTGCCTGTTGATTCAAATAGACTACCAACCCCATATCAAACTAATAGCAATAGTAATATATATATATATATATATATATATATATATATATATATATATATATATATATATATATATATATATATATATATATATATATATAATTATCCCCCCATCCGCTTATGGAGCCCATCCCTGTATATTAGTACCTATAGCCCAGAGATCCCTATGGCAAGTGACTAAAGAAATAATGGACCCTGGGGTTATAGACTCTAGATCGGGCTCCATAAACGCCCGAGAAAAATATTTTATGGGATCCAGGCTCCATAAAAGAAAACGGGCTCCATAAATATGCTCATGTGTATAAAAGGGCTCCATAAATCTGTTAAAACATATATATATATATATATATATATATATATATATATATATATAGCAAAACAAATGAAAGTATCATTAGTCAGAGTTCTTTTGGTTCACAGTAGAGTTTTGCTGAAGTGTTGATGCATAAATACCTCATATTTTGTGATATCTGTGCCGCGAATGGATTTGACTATAAATAACAGCTGCAGCTTTAATATATGTTTAGTTTGAGCTGAACTCTGAAAGCATAAACATGACATATCCTCAGCGAGAAGCGGATAGTCTTCGTATATTCAAAGATGCTACCAAGCAAAAGTCTACGTCTTTGAAGAACAGCATCAACAATTTTCTTGATAATGTGAGAAATGATGTCTCTTATTTAAAGATGACGGCGAATCTAGATAGTACTGACAGCATTCCATATACCAGTGCTGTTGACACTGATAAGAAAATGGTTTCACTTGTCAAGAAATATTTATCCATGCTCAAACGTAATTCAAAGAGGTAGCTTGATAATGTATACGATGTTTACAAAAAAGCAAATGTTCTTATGATTGGTAATTCGCCAATAGAGTTTGAAGGTAACATCGTGAAAGTATGTGGTGCAACGTTTCAACTGGCTGAGGGCTTATTACAGTTGCTGTTTAGAAAAAATCCTAATGGAAATCGCATTAATTCAGCTGATTTAGAAAATTATAGAATGATCATAGTACATTCGAGTGCTCATAAAAAGCTATACTGGGCAAATGAGTCGATTCGGAAACTAAAGAGTAACAAATTTTATAATTTTATTTCACTAATGTTCGAACAATCGTCAAGAGTATTTCCAAGATTGAAAGATGCCCTATCTGAAGTTAAAAATGCTAGTAATGTAATGGGAGAGCAATATAAGACTGCCGAGCGAAAAGAATTTGCAGTGGTAGCCAAATTGAAGGTCAATCCTCTAAATCTCCCAACTGTCGATCAAGAAAATTCACAAATTGACTCTCATTTTCTAGGGCATACTACCAATAACGTGGATAATTATTACAAAGCTTATCATTTTAATAAAGGTGCATCTGATTTCTCAACCGATAAAAATTTATCGAGAAAACTTTGGAAGGAAAACATGCCAAGTATAAAATAAAAAATAAGGACTTGACTAATTAGAGATGTAAATGGAAAAAAAGACTGTGGTCTAGTGATGAGGAGGAGGAGGAAGAAGTTGATTCGTCATTGCAAGGCAATATTGCAACTGCATATTAACTCAATGTCTGGGATGACCCTAACAAATTAGTTGACCGCCTTCGAGTACTCATTTTTGAGCAAAATATGGTAAATAACTCTGCAGAAATCTATTTTATTATTAATGAACTTCGCGAGGCAAGGCTCATATATTAAATGGCAAAGGAATGTTGATTGATTGGGAGGTAATTGTATGTGGTTGTACCTCACAGGAAGGAGCGATTGTTGAGGCTCTTACCATTTAAAAAATACAAATTTTTTTTAGGTTAGCATACATAGATGTCTGGGAAAGCCAGTGTAGTAGTTGCTCAGCTGACCGCTAGATTGCTTTAATATGAAAGTACTCTCGCAAGCGGTTAGTCGACGTTTCGGTTATATCAGCCTGCTGAGGTCTTCGTTACATAATAATGGGTTAAACTTTCCAATAATCAATCATCAGATCACAACCTGCGGAAAGCCTTCTGATTGGTTGAAGTAGCATACAGTGCGATCATTGAGAATGGAGTACGTCGTGGACATGCAAGGCTTCAAGCAACGAGTGAACGATTTCATTCTCAAGGAACTCGCCATACTTTCTTTAGACGACAAATCATAACCTCTGGTGCTCATGTTTCGAGAGCCGTATCCATGGCCTCGACTCACGGACAAGTACCGACGCGAGAATATATGGTTGGAGCATTGCTATCACGGTCTTGCATGGAAATCTGAAGACGTTCTCTACACTGACGTGGAGAAAATCATTCGAGATTGTATGATGCGAGGAAGATATTTGTCCAAGGTGAAATCAGGAGAGAGTGGTTAAGACGCTTCAAAGTCAACGCTATCGACGTCATCGATTACGGCTATCCAGGCTTTGACGGTCCTAACAAGGCAGTGACTGTTTGCACCAATTACAATGGAGCATATTAAATATAAAGCTGCGTGTGCAGTTCACAACTTCAAGCTGATGAAAAATTTTTACTTCAAATACATACATATGGATTATGAATAAACTCTATTAATAAATGATGGAGAGGTCATGAATGTACCTCACAGGTGATGGCTAGGGCTCTCAACATTAAAAAAAAAATTTACCATTCGATGCTCCACAAATTCCCGCGGGAATGGCGAAAATTTTGTCCAGCCTCTTAAATTTCCCGCCCTTTCAAATTACCCGCCATTTTTAAATTTTCTACCATTTTGTATTTCCCACCCACTCTGTCGCTAAAATACATTCCTACCTTATCAATCGTTGGTAATGATATCATGGTGGAGGTAGAGCGATCAGGGTAGAGTGCTAGTATGTATAGTATACATAGTATATGTAGTACACATAGTATATTTAGTACACATAGTATATGGAGTATACATAGTATATGTAGTACACATAGTATATAATGCATTCATTGTATGTGATCTTAAAAGTTAATGTATTACAAGTACCGATGGAGGTAATCAGATCTGCCAATAAGGTAGAAATACCGTAGGGTTCGTATGTAATATAGTGGGTTGAGACGTGAAGAAACTTGTCTAAATTTCGAAGAATTTCGGACCTCGTCTCTATACCCTGTTGGAAAAAGTTGATAGAAGTTGATAAGATTCCTTATCGACTTGAATGGGGAATCTTAATTCCTTTTTCTGTATTATAAATTGATAAAATGCGATAAAATCGATATAAGTCAATATAAGCCGATAAAACTATACGAAAAATCGCAATTGAAATCGATGGAATTTGAAGATGAGCTTTTTATTGCTTTCAATTATAATTTTATTTCTTGATTTATATTGTAATATTTTGTCTAGATTTTTATCGACTTATATTAACTTATATCGATTTTATCGCATTTTATCAATTTCTAATGCAGAAAATGGAATTAAGATTCACCATTCAAGTCGATAAGAGATTTTATCGACTTCAATGGCGAGCCTTATCGATTTCCATTGATTTCTATTAACTTTTTCCTGCAGGGTAGTGATGGCGACGCTCTACCAATCAGAGAGCTCCATATCATTTTTCCAAGAATTTTATTCAGGTTTGAACTTGCATCAGCGAGCTCCATCTCAACCTGTTCAAAACGTTTTTCAAAGAATTTTGTGAAGGTTTGAAGATGCGAACCCCATTGAGCGGTGGTGGGATATAGTACGCATGCTTCGTGTGTTATCTATACATGGATTGGGAGTATATGGTTGTGTCCCTAACATCATATGAATCAAAACTCAAGCGGTTATGTCATCTTGTTGAACAGGAGAAAAAAGAGGAGAAAAAATGAAAAAAATGAATAAAAAAATAAAAACATTAATTAATCAATTATTTAACAAACCACCACCTACCCTCACACGATGTGTGAGTGTAGGTGGTGCTTGTTGATGGTTTGCACAACCTGACTTATAGCTGGCAGTGCGCCTACGCAGCAGTGGGCAGCGCGACGACTCCGGCTCGCCGTCTAGTGGAGGGCACAGTATATATAGTGCATGTCGTGTATGTCATCTAACAAGTATCAGAATTATTGGTGAGTTTGGAGCTATCCCATACGGCTCTGTTTGTAAAGTTGGATAGCCTATCTGATGTTGCATACTGCTTTGTCGGTAAGGTAGAGATGCTTGATCGATCTACAGATGGCGCTACGAAAGAGTGGGTATCAATGGAAACATAACCTCAAACGTACACGAATTTTCAGAAGTCATATTATTGTAAAGGGAAAAATCGAACGGCGAAACGGACCAAATTTTATGAGTTATGGTATGACTTTATTAGAAAAAAAAATGAAAAAAAGGGAAAAAAGGAAAAAATGAAAAAAAAAAAAAATAATAATAATAAATTAATAATAATAATTAATAACAATTAGTTAATTATTTAAGAAAATACCACCTGACCTCAGACGATGTGGCGAAATTCAAATTTTTTAAATTGGGTTAACAGCCTATATAGTATTCTGCTCTGTTGGTAAGGTAGATTTGGATTATCGCGGAAATACACTCTCGGCAGAGCGACGGGAAATTCAAATTTTTTAAATTGGGTTAACAGCTTATAGAGTATTCAGCTCTGTTGGTAAGGTAGATTTGGGTTATCGACTGTTGCTAATTTTGGATTATCAACCACCCTGCAATTACCGGCGGCCGGCAAGGTAACGCTCTACCTTACCCACCGAGCACCAGCTCCTATGCTAAGTGGCCCCGAACTGTCCTAGCTCACCTACTTTTACATAACGAGCTTACGGAAAGCTTCCAAAATACCTTCGAACATCCTTCCAGTGAGATATTCCATTAAACCTTGGAGTAACCTTCCTAGCAAGAATTTGGAAAGCATTCTAAAACGATTTTTGATGTATGACAGAATTCCTTTACGAATGTCATAACGAAAGTTTGTTGGAGAATTCCAAATCAATGTTTTAAGAAATCTTCCTGACAGATTTGCGAAAGAATAGAAAAAAAGATTCGAATTACTCGAATGTGGAAAATAATATGAAACCTTTAGGGAAGATTGTAGGAATCTCATGAGTAATATCAAAATAATCATCGTATACATTGTAAAATTGAGTTTTTCCAAAACACTGTTCAGAAATTTTTTAATTAATAAATCGTTATAATATTGATAAGTAGGAATCTGCATTTTTGTCATTTTGATTCAATTTTTCAACGTGTATATTTCATGATAGTACTAATAGAATCGTTAAAAAAATTCTGAATACTTATTGTATTTACATATAGGTAAGACGCGTGTTTTTTAAAATAAATCTTTAAAAGTTAATTTATTAAATAATAAAATTGGGTGGATTTTGGACTAGAGAAGGTCAACCTTGCAAGTCGAAGACTTGATAAGCTATATTAAAAAAAATTATACTTTATATTTCTTATAAAATTACTTTTTGTAATCAACACAATGATATGCCAATTTTAAAAAAATGTTTATTCGAAGTAATAATAATTAAAGTTAATATTTTCTTTATTACGTAAAATATATTCAGTACATTGATTTTACTTATACCTTACCAACATTATTTTTTTTAATTCATGGAATTATATAAATAATTTTTAAATACCATTAATATATAAGATACAGTAATCAAAATAATAACATTTGAATTATCGTGGAAACTGCACCTTATTTACATGAAAATGTCTGAACTCCTTTAAGCGAGCGATAGCGTTAACGGATAGGATGCGTTCGTAGTAACCGAAAGGTCGTGGGTTCGATTCCCGGTCAGGTCGAAAAATTTTATGTACAATTTTTTCTGCGATAATAAAATTGCGATCAATATAGAAATAAGTTAAAAATAATATGCGAGAATTGTAATACTTCTAGAGAATTGTTAATATTATTTATACCTTTATGTTACTCTTTCAAGATATTGAGAAAAGATTTCTAGAAAGATTACTAGAATCTTTCATGGAAGCTTTCTGCCAATGAGTTGCCCCAGAAATTTCAATCTTCCAGGAATCTTTCATGAAAGCTTTCTGAAAGATTTTAATGAATCTTTCTGAAAAGTTTCAAAAATTCGTTCACCTACGTTACGGAAGTCTTGTTGAAACATGTTCTGAAATATGGTTCTCATTTGTGAAAGCTTCTCGTAATATTCTCACGTCATTTATGAATCTTTCAACAACTTTTTCGAAAACTTGAAAAAGGTCCTTGAAAGGTTTCCCAAAAGAGTGTTAGAATCTTTCAGGTAAGCTTTCTGAAAAATTACGAATCTTTCTTGTAGGCTTTCAGAAAGCTTCTAATTATCTTTCTACAAACCTTAAAGATACCTTCCCGAAAGGTTTACTGACAGGTGACTGCAATCATTCAAGGTATCTTTATGTGAATCATTTGTTCCAAACATTTTGAACTTCCGCGAATATTCCGTGAAAGCTTCCTAAAAGATTCTTGAAGGTTGCACGTAAGCTTGCTGAAAGATTCCCTCTTCCTTCAGAAAGCTTTCAGTTACCTTTTCAAAAACTTTAAAGAAACCTTCCCGAAAGGTTTCCTGACAGGTGACTGCAATCTTTCAAGGATCTTTATGTGAGTAATTTGTCCCAGACATTTTGAACTTCCACATAGATTCCGTGAAAGCTTCCTAAAAGATTCTTGAAGGTTGCACGTAAGCTTGCTGAAAGATTCCCTCTTCCTTCAGAAAGCTTTCAGTTACCTTTTCAAAAACTTTAAAGAAACCTTCCTGAAAGGTTTTCTGTAAGGTTGCTGCAATTTTTAAAGGAATCTTACTGCCATTGATTTGTCCCAGACATTCTGAACTTTCGCGGAGATTTCATGAATGCTTCCTGAAAGACTGTGAAACTTTCTAGCAAGCTTGCAGAAAGCTTTCAGCAATCTTTCTTGCTATGTGGAAATTACTATCATTGTAAAATTTTTAGAGCTTTTTCTTTTTAACAAAAGCTTTAATTTAAGACCTGGTGGATCGATTTGCCTTGAAAAATATTCCAGATATAAGAGTTTTTATTTTCCAATATTCAAGAAGTAATAAGGTGACTTCACCAGTGAATGAAGAAATAACGAAATAGTAATTTTTGTAATTCAATTAAGAGTCTTAAAAATGGATTAAAAGTAAAAATCTTTTCCAATTACAAAATTGTAGATAAAGAATAAAAGTAGAAATTTTGTTAATAATAAATCTGTAAATATTTCCTAAAAACCAGTAAATGAATACGTGGTGCTAGTTACTGAACACTTCGAAAACAGTGAATGAACACTTACTTTGTATGTACCCTAGTGGAAATGTATTCGAGCCAAAAAATGTGCCAAACGTGTTCCATGATATATAGAAAGTGTTCCTATGGTGTTTTTAAAAGACAGATTACGGAGATTTCGAACACTATTGGAACAATTGGGAACACTTATTACCACGATATGATACACTCAATAACCACTTCGAAACATTTCTTAGAAAATAGACTGAATTAATTTTTCATATTTTAGTGGAATACTTTTTATATGACCCGGCACACTTTTGGAACAGTTTGGAACATTTTTTAAAATTTTCATTTACAGGGCCCATTTTTAGTCAAGTAAAACAAAATGTTTCTTGATACATAAAATATGTTCCAAACTATAGATACATTTTTCACCTAAATTTGTAGTTATTACGTCTTTTTGGAACACTTTTAAACATCATTGGAACGTTTTTTAAACACTATTGATCATTCTTAGAACATTTTTCGAAAATTGATTAAATTTGTTTAAACCATTTTTATTAACATTTCTTAAATATTTTAAAAACATTTTTAAATTTTAGATTTCTTTATGTTCCTAAATGCCCCAGAAGTATTCAGAAAGTGTTCCTAAATATTCCAAAAGCACGGACAACTTTTTCTTTTAATCCATTATAGATAAAAAATGTTCCAAATAGTTCCAAAAAGTGTTCGAAATTGTTTTAAAAAATACGAAATATTTTTATATTTGCTACAGAAGAAAATTAAAAAGTGTTCCAATTTATTCAAAAAGTATGCGAATCATTCTCAAAACTATCCCAAAAGTGTTCCGCTTACTACCAAAAGTATTCGGAGTAAAAATAATATATTATCGATTTCACCCTATTAGAAATTTTTGAGTCTAAAACAGTCATAAATGTTCCAGACTGTGTCCTTAAGTGTGACAAAAGGGTTCCAAATGTCCGAAATCTGTCATTTATGTACCGATTAGACACAGATTTCAAACAGTTTGAATACTTTTAGAATAGAAAGGTACATGTTTGGCATAGTTTAAAACACCGGATTTTTTCCACTAGGGTACCCCGATGGAAATGGAAAATATAAATAAATGTAAAAAACTGTATATAAATGTAAATAAGTGTATGTAAAAGTTGTAATTGGAACATTTTTTTCATTTATATACGTCTATATACTTTTATATACGTACATTTATCTCCTAAAATTCAGTAAATGAATACGAGGTGCTAGTGACTGAACACTTTGAAACCAGTGAATGAACACTTACTTTGTATGTACCCCATTGGAAATGAAAAATGTATGTAAATGTAAAAAACTGTATATAAATGTAAATAAGTGTATGTAAAAATTGTAATTGAAATATTTTTTACATTTATATACGGTAATAACATTTATATACGTTTTCTACAGATATTTACACTTATTTACATTTATATTTTTTTCTTCTTACATTTTGTATAGTACGTTGTATTGAAAATTTTTATTTCTGTAAATACACTTATTTACGGTTACTTACAGATTCATATATTTGTATACATTTATATACATTTATATGCTTTTTTTTTTAATTTTTGCTATATAAGACTTTTTTTAAAAGTTTAATGGAAGAAACATTTAGTATATAAATGTAAAAAAATATATATACATTTTAAAAATTGTGATGTTTAGTGTGTAAAAAAAAATATAGTTTCGTAAATAAGTATAAATTTATGTAAAAAAACGTATATAAATGGAAATAAACGTAAATACGTGTTCCAATTACAACATTTATATACACTTATTTACATTTATATACGTTTTTTACAGAAATATACACTTATTTCAATTTATATACATTTTTCATTACCACTAGGGTACTTATGTAAGTTTAGTAACAGTAATTTTAGAATCTGAATGTTGAAAGTTGACATCAGAATAATAATGATACACTTTATGTATTAAAACTTATAAACATTGTAACGGGATGGCTTGTGGGGGAAAATCCGAACAAGCCACAGGCCAGCGATGCCCTAGAACACGGTGCCGCGGGTGTCAGACTAAAATGACTTGCCCGGGGATCTGCTCCTGGAATCCCGAAAACAACGCGAAGATCGCACACGAACTTCGCTTTCCAACTAATTGGATCGCTGAGTGAAAAGCGCGCGCTCGAAGAGTAAAGCGCGCGGCCGCTATGCTCAGATATGAAAACGACCGGCGGAGTCGTTTTCCCGCGGAGGCGGCGGTATCCGGGAGAAGGACAGGTTGTAATGAACAACGCGACGAGTAACTAGATATCACAATATATTCACAATCACTAATCTTTACAAGCCCGACGCAAGTGCTGATTAGAACAAAGAGTTAGTGCGCGCGCGACCGTTAATATTCAAACGCGCGAACTACACGGCGCGCGGCAAAGCTGCTATGCTCGAGCGCAGTGTTAAGTACGGCGAGCTGACACACACTCGCACGTACACGGCACAGAAAGCTTGCACGGGGCGATTTCCGTGCGAGCCTTTACAATAAACCCGCGAGAGGAGAGTAGAAAACTTACGTTAGGAAGGAGCAGCCGGTGCACTCGACTCTCTCTCGCTCCCTGTCGCTCGCACAGCAGTTGCGCTCTCTTTCTCTCTCTCTCTTGCTCGCTGTATCGTGTCGGCAGGCGGCTTGGCTGCCGGCTCGTCGCTCACAGTCTCGTGCGGCTCACGCGGCTCGGGATCGCTCTCTCTCTGTCTCTCTTTCGCACGTTCACTATATGCGGCGCCTCCACTACACTCGCGGGGTCTCACAAAGTACGATAGGACGGCGCGGACAAGTAAACTCAGGAGAGACACGGAGGAGATGATTTACGCGCGATGGCAGACACGAATATGGCTCCCTTTTCTCGCGGGAACCAGTTAGCAGCTTCGCGACGGATGACGGGCATTTTACGCGTCGCGGGACCGATTCGCTACGCGCGGCGCGCCTCGATTCGGCTGCGCAGGAGTTGCGCGCGCGCGCTCACTACCTTCGCGCGGGAAATTAGAATCGCGGCTAGACACGCGTTACACCCCCCCGCCAGACGCTGCTTAGGGGACCGAGAGCAGCTCTGCTAATCATGGCCGTCGTCGTACCTACTTATATGGTAGTAATGATTAGGAGAAGGAGGTTCGGAAAGGAACATTGCAGAATCGGAGTCACCGGTTTTTCTTTTTAATTTTTATTAAAAAAAAATATATAAAAAAAACTTCAGGGCTTCACCCCTCTTCAACTGGCCCGGGAATACGATCGGCGCCCCTTGTGACGAGCTTGGTTGGGGCAATGTTTTGACTTTTTCACCCCAAGCTCGCCACACATGAAGCACCGGGGGATTGCGTTACTGTCGAGCGCATCCCGGGCCGCTCGCTCTTCTTCGAGCGCCCTCCTAAGGCGCTCTTCTTCTTTTTGGAGACGGCGCTGGGCCTCTTCCTTGACCCGGCGCGCCGTCTCCTCCGCCTTTTCCCTGGCTCGCCTGGCCTCTTCCATGTGCTCCTGCGCACGAGCCAGGCGAGCCTCCTCCGCCTTTTGGAAGGCTGTGCGGCGCAGCCTGGCGGCCCTGGCCTCTGCGGCGGCCGCGAGCTCTTCGCGCCGGCCTTGGGCCATTCCGACCCATTTGCCGGCTTGCCGCTCGCCGGCCTTACCGTGGCACTGGAGAAAGACCTCCAGTGCGGCCAGGGCAGCGTCCTCCGCAGCGCGCGAGGACTTGCTGAGGCACCGCGCTTCCTCGAGGGCCTTCTCCACTGGGACCCAGGCCACACCGACTTCATCACTCGGTGCCCACTTGGGGGCCTGGGTCGGAGAACTCTCTTTCCTTTCTTCGTCGGCCCGAGCCGCGCCGGCGTTTCCTTCCGGCGCCATCTCTGAGGCTCGGACCGACGCCTCTTGTGAAAGCCGTTCTTCCCGGCTTTCCTGCTGCTCCTTCGGTGGACGAGGTCGCCGAAGCGGACTGGGACCGGCCTCTGCCCAGGCCGGCTCCGAAGGTACCTTTCTTGGCTTCGGCGCCTCTATCTCCTCGATCATGACGGTGGAGGGCTCTTCCACTGGCTGGGGTGCCAGTGTCACAGCGTCGATGCCCTCCACGACCTGCTCCAAAAAATCGATGACGGCGGGGTCAGGATTGCACTGGATTAATCCTGCGATCACCTTCTTCGCCGTCTCCGCTATTTCGGGAGTCAGGCCTTGCATGTCCTGAAACAGGTAAATTGATCCCGGGGAGGAGTGAGATTGAGGACTGGAGAATTAAGACGAACACAGGTTAGTACGTACGACACAAGTTGGACGGCACAATTATTGCTTTTTATACGCTCGGGTTCTACGAGGACTAATTAGTCGGGCATCAGCAAGTACGGGCTTCTTCTTCGAACCCTTTGGCCTCCCTGGGCCTCGCTTGGGTTCTATCGGACCGGCCACACGCATAGGCCGGCCATCGCTCGCACGCTTTCCTGGCCTAACTAATAGCGCGGTCCTACGAGGTGGACCGCGCCTCTTAGCCGTCGCCCGGGGCTGTACATTCCCTCGGCTAACTCTGTGTCCCTCTGACGTGTTCCGTTCGGCTGAAGAGTCCCTCGCTGGTAGCGCCTAGGCTACTTCTGCTGAGACGTATCTCTTGAGTTGCTGCGCATGGACGGGACGTATCGTTAGACCATCCTCACCTTGGATCTCATAAGTGTTTTCGCCTAGAATATTCACAATCGTGTAGGGCCCCGCGTACTTCGGGGCTAATTTGGCAGAAATCCCCTCAGCTGCTGAGGATAGTACCTTATTCTCTCTCCATACACGATCGCCTAGACAGAATTCTGGAGGTCGACGATGAGCGTCATAATATTTGGCTTGTCTCGCCTGCTCCGCTTGCGCGTCGGCCGCCGCCCGAACGTGCAATTCGCGGAGCTTGTCCATACGTACCACCCAATTGTTTATCGCCTCTTGCTGCCCTTGCTCTTCGGCTAACCTGTCTTCCTCCCGCCTTAGTGTCTTCGGTGGGTCGGGTTGTCGGCCGTAAATGAGCATGGCAGCACTTATCTTTGTGGAGCTGTGTTCGGCAGTATTGTACGCGAACGCCAGCTCATTCAGTTTCTCATCCCAGGACCGGTGATTTTCCTCTGCGTAAGACATAATCATTGTCTTCACCGTTCGATTCACACGCTCGACAGGATTGGCCTGAGGGTGATACGGAGGTGTAAACGTGTGATGCACGTTTCTCTCCTTTAAGAATGCCTCTAATGGTGCATTTTTAAATTCAGTCCCATTGTCTGAGAGAAACACCTCCGGGACTCCGAATCGCAGACATACTCGCTCGTTGAGTCCCTTAATTACCGATTTACCATCTGCCCTTTTTATCGGAATTACTTCAATCCAGCGTGTGAACAAGTCCTGGAATATGAGAATGTATTCGTGGCCGTGCGTGGTTTTTGGGAGGGGCCCCATAATGTCGCTGGCCACGATTTGCCATGGACGCTCTGTAATTCGGCGTCCCATGAATCCTGTTGGAGCGCGCTGTTCGACTTTGCACTGCTGGCAAATTTGGCACTGGCTCACGTATCTGGCTACATCACGAGACATGTGTGGCCAATAATACTTCCGCTTTACTCTTTCTAGCGTTTTCTCGCAGCCCAAGTGCCCAGCAGTTGGAAAGTCATGGCATTCTCTCAGTACTTCGCGTCGCTTTTCGTGAGGGACTGCTAACTTCCATGCATCATCGTCGCCGAGAGACTCGTCTATGACTTCATCAGGTTCGTACTTGTACAGTCTCCCCCCGCCAGCTTGAACGTGGGGAAGTCTCGCGGCCGCTGTTGAACCTCTTTCACAATTTCGAGGTACCATTGGTCGTTTGTATCGCGTTCGAGCTCTAACGCGGCGACCGCTGGCTCCTCTTCCTCGAACATCCGCGAAAGGGCATCTGGGACATTGTTCAAAGAGCCCTTTCGGTGTTCGACTGTGAAACTGTGGTTTTGTAGTTCCAAAGCCCATCTTGCTAACCTGCCTGATGGGTTTCGGAGATCACGGAGCCACTTCAAGCTGCTATGATCCGTGATGACCTTGAAGTCATAGGCCTCTATATACGGACGGAACTTTTGATTGCCCAGAGAATTGCTAGACACTCTCGTTCCGTCACGCTATAATTCTTCTCGGCCGCGCTCAGAGTTCGACTAGCGAACTCTAGGACTCTTTCGTTGCCGTCTATTATCTGGTATAGCACCGCTCCAAGTCCTGTATCGCTCGCATCAGTTTGCACCACGAACTGTGCGTTAGATACCGGTCTGTGGAGAATCGGTGCAGAAGCAACTAGCGCTTTTAGCTTTTGGAAGGCCTCTTCTTGTGCCGTTGACCACTCGTATTTCCGATCCTTCTTCGTTAGTTCGGTCAGTGGTTCAGCAATTGTGGCGAAGTTTGATAAAAACTTTCTATACCACGAGGCCATTCCTAGGAAGTGTCTCAGCTGACGGAGGTTTTTCGGCACCGGATATTCCATAATGGGCTTTATTTTCTCGGGGTCTGGTTTAAAACCATCCCTATTTACTATGACCCCGAGATATTGGACCTCATCGCGACAGAAGACACTCTTCTCGCGATTTATTGTGAGGCCCGCGTCCTTTATCCTATCTAGAACTCTTTTTAGAACCTCTTTATGCTCCTCGAATGTTTCTGTGACTATTATTATGTCATCGAGATACGAGTAAGCAAAAGGTTCGAGTTCGGGGCCGATGACTTTGTCAATCAGCCTCTGGAAGGACGCTCCGGCATACGAAAGACCGTAGGGCATTCTTGTAAATTGAAATAACCCTTTGCCTGGCACGGTGAAGGCCGTAGTCTCTTTGGACTCCGGATTTAGTGGTATTTGGTGGTACGCACTACTTAAATCCAACGTGGATATGTATCGCGCTTTCTGCAGTTTGCTTAAGATACTCTCCATGTATGGTAACGGGTATGCGTCTGGCCTTGACGCTGCGTTTACTTTTCTGAAGTCCACACAGAAACGGAACTTCCCGTTGGACTTGCGTACCATTACCACAGGGCTTGACCAGCCGCTTGTCGAAGGTTCTATTAT
This sequence comes from Torymus aiolomorphi, assembly GCA_036365515.1. Taxonomy (NCBI): domain Eukaryota; kingdom Metazoa; phylum Arthropoda; class Insecta; order Hymenoptera; family Torymidae; genus Torymus; species Torymus aiolomorphi. Next base: position 60,906,122 of record CM070877.1, on the reverse strand, counting down.
ACCCGCGAGTAGCATTTCCTCCACCTGCTTGTGCATCTCTTCCTCGAGTTTTCGAGATACTGGGTAGTACTTCTGTTTTATGGGTCTTGTGGAGCCGACGTCTACTGCATGCTCAACCCACGAAGTACACCCTAATGGTGCCAGGCCGTTTCCCATCAGCTCAGCTACTAAAGCTTCCGCTTCTTTGCGCTGCTCTTCTGTTGGGTCCGCCAACCCTATAGCTGATACGGACACGGTATTATTGGCGGTTATGGAGGCTACTTTAACTTTACGCTTGCATCATCATCTTTGAGATGCAGCGTATTGTCAGTGGGGTCTAAGACGGCGCTAAACTTCTTAATGAAGTTCACCCCAAGTAGCACTCCGTGTCTAGGTCTGGCATGATTGCGACGCGCACATCCTTGCACACGCCTGCCACGACCATGGGTAGATACACATAGCCAACCACTGCTATGCTCTGCCCATTAGCTACCCGTGCCGTTAGGCCGCTGGCCGGGATTAATTCTTTTCCGCAGGCTGTAGCGAGCTGTAAGCCTATGGAATTCATCCCAGTCCAGGAAGCTCCAGTATCGAAGAGTGCCCGTAGCCTGTAGCCGGCTACACCTACTTGAAGCCACCATCGCGAGCATGTTTCCTGGTTATCTTCGTTCTGCTGAGTCGCGGGCACTTCTTCGCTCTCTCCTTCAGGCAATTGGACCGAGTTACCCTCGGTCGCTGATGTGAGAGCTGGGGGCGGGCGTGTGGCCGTGTTTACCTGCCCCCTTGGCCGTTTCCCTGCTGGTTTCCGGCAGCATTGGGGTTGCGGTCGCTTCCCCTTTGCTCGTTGCCGTAACCCCTTCAGTACTCTGGCCTTTGTGGAGGTCCATTACTCCTTGGACTTGGCGGCCTAGCCTGGTGGGTCGCGCTACTACCCCCACTAGGCTGATTATTACTTTGCCCGCCTTCCCGCTGCCTGTTCTCCCAATTATTCTTTTTCTTGGGCTTCTTGAACGACTGTGGGTTTGGCGTTTGCCCACTATTTCCGTCGGTGCCTTTCTTTGTCAAGCTTGACAAACACTCGGCCATCACCCGACGGAACATAGCCTCGAGGCTTTCTCGAGGCTCCTGCTGTTGTTGCCCCATCGCCGCCACTCCTGGATTCTGCTTTTTCCGCTGATCCGTGGTTGGCTCTGTAGGTACGTAGGCAAACTCTGGCAAGTAAGTGCGCTCTGGCGGTGGTGGCGAGTGATACACCTTATCTGCCGCGAGCGCTAATTCGGCCTCCCGGGCTAAATCCAGGAGCCCTCGGTAATCCGTAATTTGATTACGCATCACCATTTTTTGTAGTTCTGGCCGCATGTTCCGGTGCAACATGTCCAATTGTTGGGGCATGCTAGGCACCGGAACTAACTTGAGAATCAAGGCTTGCAGATTCACTACGTAATCTCTCGTGAGTTCGTTTCTGCCTTGAGTCCTCGCGTTTATCTCCGCTAGGATTCGCTGTTGATGGCCCCTGTCACCGCCATACATGTGTATTATGGCCTCTTGGAAGTCTTGCCAAGATCGCCACGTATGACGGTTACTCCTATACCAGGTGGCTAGAGCTCGACATTCCTCTACTCTCGTGAGGAATAACTCGACGCTCTGCTCCTTCAAGGACCCAGAGAACTTGATGTGCCATTTCCTTACGATTTGGCCAACATCACGGTTCGTCTGTTGAGGCACGTACGTCTGCCTCGTAGACTGGTCCAGTGTAGCGCTCACCCCCGCCTGATGCTGTGTAGGATTTCTTCCGCTATTCCTCCTAGCGTCCCTTGGCGATTCAGTATTGGGGCTGCTGCTGTCAAAATTCACATATGTGAACGTGTCCTGAAAGTTCACATGTGGTGATCCTCGTCCCCTGCCCGCACTCGGTAGTTGGACTCCCTCCAAGCGCGTGCTTGAGGGTGGGTGTCGAGCTTCTTGGAGTATTCGCACACTCTCTTTGAGCTCTTCCACCTCTTTGACGAGTCTATGGATCACCGACAGCAGCTGTTCTGAGACTACGTTATCTCCCACAGCAATCCCTGCGGTACGCTGTTCCCCCGCACTTGGCCACTCAAAACTCTGTGGCTGCGGTGGACTTCGCGTTTGCTGCCAGAACGCGTGCTGCCCATTTTGTGCCGACAACGACTCTTGTTCTTGACTCCGCCGGAATTGTCGTTGCCTGCGCTGCTCTTCTAGCAACGCCTGCTGTCGCTGCTGCTCTTGATGCTTTCGCTGTTGCTGCCGCTGCTGCTCCTGCTGTTGTTGCTGTTGCTGCCGTCGCTGCTGCTCCATCTGCTGCTGCTGTTGCATTTGTTGCTGCTGCATTTGCTGCTGCTGCATTTGCTGCTGTTGCAGTTGCTGCTGCTGCATTTGCTGCTGCTGCATTTGCTGCTGCTGCAGTTGTTGCTGTTGAAGCTGTTGCTGTTGGAGCTGTCCCTCGGCTTCGGCTGGAGATGTCCCGGTGGGTGCTGCAGAGCTCAATATCTCTGTCCCGGAACCCTCCTGGCCGTTTGCCTCATCCGCTGGCTCCACCACTGCATTATGTGCTTGTTGTGGAGCGTTCATCCTCCGAGACTCCGAGAGTTTTTGCATCACTATCGGGTCATCAAGGAGCGTAATGAACGGGTGCGGTTGGTCTGGATCAGTATTGGGATCCACAATAGTCGACCCAGACTTGTTCATCAACGTTAAGTCGATGAACGCCCTTCGGGACTGCTCGCGTTTAGCAAACGCTTGCTTCTCCGACAGCTCCGGCTTTGGCACAAAATCGGCGGCACTGTAATCGCCCATAAGCCACTTGATCGTTGTCAGCATATTCACTGATTGCAGATCTGACTGCTGCAGACCAAGGGCTTGCATGGCCTCGATAATTTCCTCTTCGGGCTGTGTATACGCCCAATTGAGTATCGCAGATTCCGCAAATTGCGTCGATCGGGCCATGGTGTCAATTGGCTGTGCGCTTCCCCACGAACTTATTTTACTAGCGCGAGTAGTATCCGGATTGATGGCAGAGAGAGTTTGCCTTTTCAACCCGTGAGCTAGCTTTTTCAACGCGAACCCGGGTTACTTTCTAAGAGCTACGGCGGTTGCTCTTAACCTCGATAATGTACGAGGATTTCGCGTATGCGGCTCTAAAAAAAAATAAAAGCTATTTCTGTAAGTAATTACGATTTGTAATTAATTACGCTCCACTACTCGCACTTGTAATTTAAAATAAATATATGTGAAAAAAAATATATATATATGTGTCAAAACGGACAATATCACCAAAAACACAAAAAAATAAATACAATTTTCACCTAAAAAAAAATAAAAACAATTTTTAAGTTCGAGGGGATTTTTGCGCTCGAGTTTTTACTCGGGCGCACAGTCAACTTTTTGTTCTGAGAGTGCTTGCCGACTTTCTCTCGATCTTCTTCTAACTGCGCGATAAAAGAAAAAAAAATTTTATTTTTCGTCTAAAAAAAAATAATTCGTATCGGAAATACGAGAGGACGAGAAGAACAAAAAATGTTCGAGACGAGAAAAAAAAATTAATTAAAAAATTAATTATCGCTAAAAAAAAAAAATTTTGTCGTTAAAAAAATTTAATTGTTATTAAAAAAAACTTTAATTGTTAACAATAATTCCTCAACGCGCCAAAAATTCCGCGATCAATATCTCTCCTCGTCGGCACACTAGGTCGAGGGTTATTGGCTATCGCACGCCTAACCTCTCGACCGCACTCTCGCAACAGCACGGCTGTGTCACGCACACGTACACACGCGCCTACGAGCTGCGGCACGAAGAGCCTTTGTTTGCAGCTTACGCTCAGCTACGCTGCTGAGCTTCTTCGCGCCAAGCTTCGCCGCGAATCACGTACGCGTCGCAGGTCCTTCTCCACCCCCAAAACGTTGGGCGCCAGTTGTAACGGGATGGCTTGTGGGGGAAAATCCGAACAAGCCACGGGCCAGCGATGCCCTAGAACACGGTGCCGCGGGTGTCAGACTAAAATGACTTGCCCGGGGATCTGCTCCTGGAATCCCGAAAACAACGCGAAGATCGCACACGAACTTCGCTTTCCAACTAATTGGATCGCTGAGTGAAAAGCGCGTGCTCGAAGAGTAAAGCGCGCGGCCGCTATGCTCAGATATGAAAACGACCGGCGGAGTCGTTTTCCCGCGGAGGCGGCGGTATCCGGGAGAAGGACAGGTTGTAATGAACAACGCGACGAGTAACTAGATATCACAATATATTCACAATCACTAATCTTTACAAGCCCGACGCAAGTGCTGATTAGAACAAAGAGTTAGTTCGCGCGCGACCTTTAATATTCAAACGCGCGAACTACACGGCGCGCGGCGAAGCTGCTATGCTCGAGCGCAGTGTTAAGTACGGCGAGCTGACACACACTCGCACGTACACGGCACAGAAAGCTTGCACGGGGCGATTTCCGTGCGAGCCTTTACAATAAACCCGCGAGAGGAGAGTAGAAAACTTACGTTAGGAAGGAGCAGCCGGTGCACTCGACTCTCTCTCGCTCCCTGTCGCTCGCACAGCAGTTGCGCTCTCTTTCTCTCTCTCTCTTGCTCGCTGTATCGTGTCGGCAGGCGGGTTGGCTGCCGGCTCGTCGCTCACAGTCTCGTGCGGCTCACGCGGCTCGGGATCGCTCTCTCTCTCTGTCTCTCTTTCGCACGTTCACTATATGCGGCGCCTCCACTACACTCGCGGGGTCTCACAAAGTATGATAGGACGGCGCGGACAAGTAAACTCAGGAGAGACACGGAGGAGATGATTTACGCGCGATGGCAGACACGAATATGGCTCCCTTTTCTCGCGGGAACCAGTTAGCAGCTTCGCGACGGATGACGGGCATTTTACGCGTCGCGAGACCGATTCGCTACGCGCGGCGCGCCTCGATTCGGCTGCGCAGGAGTTGCGCGCGCGCGCTCACTACCTTCGCGCGGTAGATTAGAATCGCGGCTAGACACGCGTTACAACATTAAATATTAAATATTATTGATTTTTCATATAGTACAGCATAAGGTGCGAAAAACGTTCGTTCACTGGGTTGCCGAACCAAAGTTGGAACACGTAAATTATATTTAAATAATTAACTTTTTTCTTAAAAATAATGTCAAATCGTCAACGAATAAGTATAAAACTTCATTTAGACGTAAGATTTTAACACAAAAACTTTAGATTTTGAAGAATCTTCAGCATATGCCTACAGTGCATCTGCGTCACGCTTATAGCGAATGTCGTATATTTAATTCTCACCACGGTATTGCATAATATTAATAATGTTTTTCATCCAAGGCAATTCATTTCATATAGCATGTTTAATATATAAAACGAAAGGAAATTTCGAAAAGATTTCAAAATCATGATTATATTTGATACCAAAAATGTACAAATTTTAAAATTTTAAATATTATATAAAAATGTTCATTCACTGGTGACTGTTCCAATACTGGTGTAGTCACCCTAACATAAAATCTCTTGTATCTGGGCTATTTTTCAAGGCAAATCGGTCTATCAGGTCTTAAATTAAAGCTTTTGTTATAAAGAAAAAGCTCTAAAATTATTTTTTTATTACTCTATTGAAAAATGAACATTTTTTTGGTGTTCAGTCACGTGCTTCGTAAAGAACTTGAATTATAGCCTTTTAAATATAAAATTTGAGTTACATAAAATTTGAAAAGTTTCTGGGCTCATGTATCAAATTTATTTGAGTAAATTATTTTTTACGGTCAAAAATTGATACAAATAAAAATAAATAAAAAATAATAAAAATAAATAAAAATAAATCGCTTTTGCAGCTAATTTTTGTAATTTTATTCGAGTTAATTTATTTTGGTCGGAATAGAAATATCGAATATGACATAGAAAATAAATATTTCTATTTCGCTAAATCACAGATTCATGAACTATGTAGGTCATTTGGACTCAAATGAATAAAAAGTATTATTTACTGTTGGAGTGGGTATGTAAATGAGGAGCCCAAAACACTATATAAAACAATAAAACTCTTTATTGAGACTCTGAGTAGGTTGGTGGCACAGGGTGTAGCGAAGGCGATGCGTCCTGCTTATGCGGCGTTCGGCACGAGAGAGAGAGAGAGCGGCGTCACTCGCGCTCTCATGTGGTAGGTGAGCGGGGTAGAGGGGAAGACGGCTGGCTGTCCGCTGCGCTGCTCTGCATGAAACGTGGCGCCCTCCCATAGTCGCTGGCATACAACGCCAGCTCCTCGCTGTGTGTGTAAGGCGTAGCGGCTTGCTACGTTGCGTGCTCTCGAAGCATATCTCTTACACTCCCTCCCTTCGAGGGTACGCAACTTCTGATTATCGTATATTCTGATTATCTTATAAAATTATACTCTGTGTCTTGTATATGTATATATATATATATATATATATATATATATATATATATATATATATATATATATATATATATATATATATTTGTAGGTATTAAACTCAATCTAAATAAATTAATTACTCTGGATAAATTTCTAAATTTTATTTATATTGTAAAAGAATACAAACTGTACATCTGGTATAAAAAAACTTAGGAGATTTGTCCTTCATTTGTGTTGTTTGGAGTCATCTCTGAAATAAAGAAAATTACACACATGTATATATATATATATATATATATATATATATATATATATATATATATATATATATATATATATATATATATATATATTATATCCGTCTGATTTTATATTTATTATTATATTTTGTGTGTATTAGTGTATAGTGCCAATCCTCTGATTTTTAAACTATTCTGAGTTCATTATTTTCTCTCTTAAATATTTATGCGTATCAAAGGGAAGTGGTTTAGTCATTATGTCTGCTTCATTTTCTTTAATAGAAACCCATTTGACTGTTACTTTTCCTTCTGAGACACATGACTTTATATAGTCACCGTGAGTGACTGCCATATGACTTTTACTCCCTGATTTTTCTCTATTTTCTAAGTTACTTCTGATTGTTTCTAGATCGTCATCAAAGTTTTTCAGTTTGTGACTGCCATCCATCTGAGTGCAATCAATAGCTGACTTATTGTCGCACCATATTGTGACTGGATACATGGTTTTGCCTGTTATATCTCTGATTGCTTTGTCTAACGATACAAGTTCTTGACATGCATCACTCATTGCAAGATACTCTGCTTGGCAAGTTGACAGTGTCACATACGTCTGTTTATGGCTTCTCCACATAATTGTATCACCAAATAGTTTTATTATATAACCACCTGTGGAAGATGAATCTGAACAATCTCTAAAGCTTGCGTCTGTCATAGCTGTTAGATGTTCGTCTTTTGCTCTGTATGTCAACCCAAGGTCAGAAGTTCCTTTGAGATATCTGAAAATTCTTTTTACTTCTTTCCAGTCCTCTTCTGTTGGATTTACTTGTCGTCTGGATAAATAGTTGACTGCAAATGCGATATCGGGTCTCGTAGCTCCTGCCAGATATAACAAACTTCCAATGGCTTCTCTGTATGGTGCTTTGGTTTTTATTTTTGGTTCTTCTGATTCGTTCGAGTTTTCTTCACTTCTGAGTTCTCTATTTTTAACTTGTCTTGTCACCATGGGTGTTCTCTGAGTTTTGCATTCTGTCATGTTAAATCTTTCCAAGATTTTCTCTGTGTATTCTGTCTGTTTTAATGCCAAGGTTTTATTTTGTCTGTCTCCAATTATTCTCATTCCTAAGAAGTTCTCTGGTTCTCCTAAGTCTTTCATTTTAAATACAAGACTTAGTTTTTCTCTGATTTCTTCTAATTTTTGTTTGTCATTACCTGCTAGTATTATATCATCTACGTATAGAATTAACATAACTACTTTTCCATCTTTTCTGCAGGTAAACAGGCATGGTTCATTTATGTCTTTTTCCAGTCCTAGTTTTAGTGCTTCTTCTGAAAACCTTACATTCCATCTTTTTGGACTGATTCTCAGACCATATAGAGCTTTCTGTAGTTTGCATACTTTTGTTCTTCTGATTTCTGCATCACAGTTTATACCATCTGGAATCTCCACGTATATCTCCTCTTCCAGTATTCCATTCAGAAAAGCGGTTTTGACATCCATCTGAAATACCTCTAAGTCGTATTTATTTATTATGGCTAACGCCGCTCTGATTATCGCTAATCTGGATACTGGTGCGTATGTCTCTTTCAATTCATATACATTTCTGTCTTTGAAGCCTCTGATTACTAATCTGCCTTTGTACACATTTTCACCTTTCTCTCCTGTCTTCCTTTTGAAGGCCCATTTCGAATCTATTATGTGTACCTTCTTGCCATCCTTTGTTGTAGAGGGTCTATCAACAAATTGCCATACTCTGTTTTCCTCCATTGATTTTATTTCATCATTTATAGCTTCCAACCACCTATTTTTGTCTTTTGATTCCATAGCTTCTGAGTATGTTGTTGGATCTTTATTGATGGTTGCAATAAAAGCATGTCTGATTTCGTCCTCTGAATTGTTTCTATCGCTTGTTATTTCAAGGTTTGATGTTGTTACTTTATTGTTTAATTTTAAGCTTGTATCCTCTAATTGTTTTGTTGTTTGGGTTCTTCTGATTGCCATGTATTTTTCTCTGTTTTCCATGGTCTTCGCATTTCTTCCAGGTTGTTTGCGTTTCTTTGCTTCTGAGTTGTCTGGTTCTTTGTTTTCTGGTTTTCTCTTCTTTGGCCTTTCATCTTTTTGTTTCTTTTCTGATTGTTTTTCCTCTGGTTTATTTTCTTGAATCTCTTCTGCTTGAGTTTCTTTCTCTTCTGAGTGTACTGGTACTATTCCTTTTTCTGGATCCTTAGATTCTGCTATTTCTTCTGATTTGTTGTTCTCTTCTGAATTATGTTTATAGATATCTTTATAAACCAGTTTCTCATTACATCTGACATGTCTGGAGTGAAGGAATTTTCCAGTTGAAGGATGCCAAAGGACGTAGCCTGTTGGCGAGTACCCTACCATTATAGCTTTAATTGCTCTCTCCGAGAACTTCGTTTCGGTTAGTGGTATTTTGGCATATGCTATACATCCAAATCTTCTGATTTTCTCTAAGTGATTTTTACCTTTTGGAGTTAGCATATTTATTGGAGTTTCTGAGTTTAACGACTTATGTGGTGTTCTATTGTACAAGTGAACTGCAGCTTCTACTCCCAATATCCACATGGTTTCTGGTAAGCCAGAATCGATCATTAAAGCTCTGATTTTATTTTGTAGCGTTTTATTAAATCTTTCTGCAGTTCCATTCAATTCGGGTGTGTGTGGTGATGCTACATTATACTCTATCTTTTCTTTTTCCATTACTTCTGAAAATTTTCCTCCGATGAATTCTGTTCCATTATCTGCTCTGATATAACAGACTTTTTCATCTTTGCCTAATAGATTTCTCATTGTTATTAGGAATTTTTCTAGACAATCCCCAGCCTCATTTTTATGTTTCACAGAGTATGCTTTAGCAAATCTCGTGTAATCATCTATAAACACTATTATAAACCTGTTCTCACCAGGAAATGAAGCTGGCTTTATGGGTCCCATTGTGTCCGTGTGTATTATTTCCAAGGGTCTGGATCCTCTGGTTCTGTCTTCTGAGAAAGGCAATTTTTCCATCTTCGCCATGATACACACTTCGCAATCCATAATGTCTTTGTCAAATTTAATTCTTTTTAGTTTTTCATCTGATTTTTGCATCTGTTTGAGATAACCTAAAGAAGCATGACCTAATCTGATATGCCATAGCATGCCTTCATTCAACTTGCTCTTTTTGTTATCCTCTGATTTTTCATTATATTCAAAAATTTCCATTGACTCATTTATGCTCATGTTGTCTAGGTTATGTATTTTTCTGTTTAAAATTCTTTCATCTAAATCGAAGTCGCTAGTTTGAGGGCCTCTGATATTTGATTTTGTTTGAACGAGTTTTTCTCGATTCTCCCTCCCAATCTCAGATGTGCTTGTCTCAAGTATCTCTGTATTCTCTTCTGATACTTTGTTTGAGTCTAAGTTCATGACATCCGTCTGAGATTGTTGCAGAAACTCGTCCAAAGTTACGAACCTAGCCATGCATGAATATTTTCCGTAATCTGAATTTACATTGCTACTATTTCTTTGTTTTTCTACTTCTAAGTTTATTATACAATTTGGTTTTTCATACTTCCCTGTAATATATTCAGCACCTGTATTTTTATCAAAGATTTTTAAGATTTCATCATCTAAGTAAATTCCTAAACCTACGTCTGCAAAGCGTCTGAGTGAGATTAAATTCTCTAATATGTTTTCTGCTGATATTACATTTTTCAAAATAATTATTTCATCTGTATTAATATTTGATTTTACAATTAAATTTCCTTTTCCATCTATTTCTATATTTGCCAAATCATTTTTATTCGCGCTTCTGATTACCTCTCCCGTGCATTCTTTAAAATCGCTCAATATTATACCCTTATTTACGATGTGATCGGTAGCACCTGAGTCTGCTATAAACGCTATCTGTGTCTGAGTTTTTAGTTTATTAAAATCTTTAGTCGTACCTGCAATATACGCTGCTGCTCCTTGCTTTACGGTGTTTTGTGACGCACCTCTCGCGCCCCGATTACTACCTCTTTTAAAAACCCTACTTCTGAAATTTCCCTTTCCACCACCTCTTATAGCAACACCTCTGCTTTTGTTATTACCTCTCCCTCTGATATGTTTATTACCTCTGAGTTGTGTGTAATTGTTTGTTTTGTTCTGTGTGGTATAATCTTTATTATAATTGTTATCAAACCTTCTGGGTGCCTGCACTGTCCCCTTGTTGGGACAGTTAGTGCCTTTGTGGTCGGTTTCAGCATTACAGAAATAGCAGAACCATCTGTTCTGTGCCTTCAGCGGGCAGTTCGGTGCTATGTGCCCCCTCTGGTTGCACCGAAAGCATTTTGCATGCGGCCCCGACTGCCACTCTGGTATACTCTGAATTAAATTCGCTCTGGGACCTCTGGTTTCCTCTGAGCTCTTCTTCTCTGCTTCCAACTGTAAAAGAAATGATTTTATTTCTTCTAAGGTCATTTCTTTATTGTCAGTTTGTCTTCTGATTAGATAGGCTGAGCGAAGTTCAGAGTTATCCCATGAAACCGCCTGGTAAAAGGCTGATTTTCTCTTCCTCAGAAAGTGGCACAATTGTATCGCAACTCTCATACTCTCTTATAATTGTATCAAATCTATCACAAAATTCGTTTATCTTTTCTTTCTTATTTATTTTTAGACGATACAATTGAGCCCTGACTGAGGAAGCTGTCATGTTTGCTTCTACTTTTCTGAATTCTCTGATTTTAATTAGAATTTCTTTGGGATCTTTTAAGTTCTAAATTTTCTTGTGATAGTATTCGTCCAAATGATTTATGATAATATCTTTGACTACTAATTTTTTCTTTTCTATTTCTTTTTCTGTTAAATTTGTTGGTGTTTGTATATTATCATCAACTATGTCCATTAATTCATTTGTTCTTAATTCTGAATAGAGGTAATCTAACCACACATTTAAAACTACCTTTTGTGTTAATCTATAATCTCTTTTGATGTTAACCTTCTGATTATTTTTATTCGATTCTAACGTCTGAGTTAAGTTTTTAAAAGTTTCATTTATTTCTACTATCATGCTGTTTTGAGGTGTTTGTGTATTGTTATTCTCTGATTCTGAATTAGTATTTTCATCTGGGATTACGGTGGTGGAATTATGGATGGGTTGAGGTACCTCTAGTCGTCTGATTCTCGCCGTTTCCACCTCGAGCATCGTCTCCATGAGCTTTTGCTGCCCCTCCATCAAAGTTTTCATGTTTGCCATCATCTTCTTCATTTCTTGATGGTTTTCCTTCATTGCGCGAAATCAAACATCCACGTCATGTTTCGCTCTCTTTAACGGCTTTATTGGTGGAGGGTGTGGTAGACCGGGCGGCGTGTGTGGAGATGTTGTGTTCTCGTCTGATTACATGTAAATAATTATTCTTATAAATATTTGGTCTTTCTGAATAATCTGAATTAAAGAACAATTTTACAGATCTGTATTCTGATCCTCTTATATTAATTATTTACATTCTGCTCTGAATAATAGCAATATTAATTTCGTTATGTTTTCTTTATAATAATCGTAATATATTAATATTATTTTTGTTACACTGTGTAAATGACTTTATTTAATTTGAGATGGAGGTAATTATTTATTTATATTTTAATATTTATATATATATATATTAAAACAAATTACTTTGTACGTCTCCGGGCTGAGTGTCTCTCTCTGGTGTTTTGTCTCCTCTGCTTGACATTCTGTATATCTCTGTCTCTCTCTTATCTTCTTAACGTCTGAACTTCTTGATTCTGGAATGCCAAATATTTATTCTGTATACGAGGGTCATTTGACAAGTACCTAGCCTCACCGCCAGATGGTGCCACTATCGCACCAGAAATACACTACAGTGCAGTATCTTCCTGTAAACGGTTACAGACGAAATTTCAGCCGGATCGGAGTTGTAGTTTATTTTTGAGAGCGTGTGAAAGCAAATGTGTCCGTTGATTTTTGAAAAAATGGAGAAAGAACAATATCGGTCGGTGATTCGATTCTTGTTTTTGGAAGGGAAATCGCGCAGTGAAATTAAAGAACGCTTGGATGCAGTGTATGGGGATGCTTCTCCTTCGATGGCGACCGTTAAATTTTGGTATAACGAGTTTCAACGTGGTCGTACGTCGGTTTTTGATGATCCACGCCCAGGTGCTCCGAAAACAGCCACTACGGAGGAGAACGTGACAAAAATACACGATATCGTTTTGTCAGACCGCCGATTAAAGGTGCACGAAATAGCTGCGATAGTAGGCATCTCAGAAGAACGCGTGTGGCATATCCTACATGAGATTTTAGGCATGAGGAAGCTGTCAGCAAGGTGGGTGCCGCGTTTGCTGACTGCAGACAGCAAGCGCATCCGTGTGACCAGTTCAGAGCAGTGTTTGGAGCTGTTTAATAGCAATCCAACAGAGTTTTTGCGTCGTTACGTGACCGTCGACGAAACATGGATTCACTACTACACTCCAGAGACCAAGGAGCAGTCAAAACAGTGGACCTTACCCGGTGAACCTGCTCCGAAGAAGGCGAAGACGGTCCCGTCGGCCGGAAAGGTGATAGCCACTGTTTTCTGGGATTCTCAAGGTGTGATTTTTATTGACTATCTGGAGAAGGGCAAAACTGTCACAGGACAGTACTGCGCCGAACTATTGAGCCGATTTGACGCCGTGTTAGAAGAAAAACGGCCCCATTTGTCTAAAAAGAAAGTGCTTTTCCACCACGATAATGCACCGGCTCACACTCTGCACTCGCCACGGCTAAATTGGTCGAATTACGCTACGAACTGCTGCCCCATCCACCGTATTCTCCAGATTTGGCTCCGTGCGACTTTTTTTTGTTTCCGAACCTAAAAAATTCGCTCGCCGGGAAGAGATTCCACTCCAATAACGAAATAATCGCCGCCACGGAGGCCTATTTTGCAAACCAAGAGAAAACATTTTTTTCAAAGGGGTTAAAAAAATTGGAACACCGCTGGACCAAGTGTATTCAACTAAAAGGAGACTACATTGAAAAATAAATTTTATTTTTTGTAAAATTTTGGTGTTTTCATTTGTAGGCTAGGTACTTATCAAATGACCCTCGTAAAATAATATCTTTTATCTATTTAGTTGTATTATTGCTTCTCCCCGTACTAGACCGCACAGCAAGTCTAGTAAGTTTGAAGCTAGTCGTTACTCCCGTGTGTATCGTTTCCGCGCTCGTGCTCCCTCCGATCGTGACGTCACGCACAGCAATGACGCCAATAGTGTCAGAGAGTTGGCCGTGCACTTACACAGTCCCGATAATTCACAAGGTTGCAACGACTTTACATGAAGGCAAGAATTCTCTGCACGGCAGTATCCTCTACGCCTCATGTCGTCATTACAGTGTTTTATCTCGCGTCTGAATTTACTTCTGAGAATTGTATATGTGTGCGTGTGCCCGCCCGTCTGAGAGAAAATACTTATTTGAGATAAAATGGCGTCTGGTTTTCTCTTCGCGGCTCGATCGCCCACAACTCCACACGCCCCGTCAAAATCTCGTCTGATTTTGCTTCTTAATAGATTTTATTCTGAATACTTAATGTTAAATTTCTTAAGTTAGTCTTAGTTATTTTATTTATTCTAATGTAAGAGAGCTATTTGTCGCGTATTCTAAATTAATCGCTTCTAAGTTAACTAGCTGGTCTGAAAAAACCTCGCGTCTGAAAAAAACTGCCATGCGGTCAGAAACTCAACATGGCCGCGCTTGTAGGTTAGCCTCGCAAAACTCAGGTACTTACCACCTTTCTTCTGAGTCCGTCCAAAAATCACAGCGTGGCTGAGCCTATAACCTGTTGGAGTGGGTATGTAAATGAGGAGGCTAAAACACTATATAAAACAATAAAACTCTTTATTGAGACTCTGAGTAGGTTGGTGGCACAGGGTGTAGCGAAGGCGATGCGTCCTGCTTGTTCGGCGTTCGGCACGAGAGAGAGAGAGAGAGCGGCGTCACTCGCGCTCTCATGTGGTAGGTAAGCGGGGTAGAGGGGAAGACGGCTGGCTGTCCGCTGCGCTGCTCTGCATGAAACGTGGCGCCCTCCCATAGTCGCTGGCATACAACGCCAGCTCCTCGCTGCCCTATTGAAAAATATCGCGCGATTATCGTGCGATAAATCGCGCGAATAATCGCGCGAATAATCGCGCGATGATCGTGCCAGTTTATCGACCATTTTCTGGCGCGATAATCGTGCGATAATCGCGCGAGTTAACCGAAATTCAACATTAAAAAATAAGTTTTATTTCCACAGCTGTGTACGTGCTTGCGTAATTGACAAACATTATGACTGTAAATGTATCAGTGCGTAACTGCAGTGTTAATGTACACCCGAGGGAAGTTAATTCTTTCCGAACGTGCCGGGTGAATTCAAAATCTTGGAATCCCATTGGACTATTCAAGTGTTATTAATCGCGCGATTAATCGGAAAATTTTTATAAAAACAATTACACCAAAAATATGTATAAAAATTACTTTTAATAAGAACGAATTACTTTCAAAAGTTATAGATTATACTGAAAAAATTTAGCTGATTTCAGCTGGACATCATGCCAAAACGTCACCTGATTATCAGGTGATTAGCACCTAAAAATCATGTTGATATTATCTCTTAAATAACATGGTTTTTACATTTTGCTATGAAAAATCGAGTTTTTCTCGCAGTCAAAGCAATTAATTAAATTTTTAAACTTTTATCTATGACTAACATATGTATTATAACCATGCCCACATAAAAATATTTCGTAAGTTCTTACGTGAGAACTTACGTAAGCTCTCATCACTCGGTGTGCGAATAAGTAAATTAAAAATTAAAAAATAAAGACATGTAACATACATGTATATTGGAATAATATTATCATAAATGATATTGTTCTTAATGTGGAGAAAGGATAAATGATGTTTAATGAGCCACGTGCTCGCGCTACTCGACACCGACCCGTGATATAGCAAATTTACACGAGGTCGGAGCCGAGCGCGCCCACGTGTACTTCGATATTAGCTGCTACCATGAACAGTTGCGACGACGTCGGCCACACTACGAGGAGGCGAAATCTTGACGATGATATTGATATTAAAAGAACAGAGAAGATATTTCACATGGGGTCAGCAGATCAAATTTTTGAATCCTTTAGGCTTTGTGAGTTATAACTATAATAATTTTTATTCAACAAAAATGTTTCTGATTCTTTATTACAAACTATTTAAAATGTGTGCAGGAACAATATTGGTAAACCGTCTTGAAAAGAATTCTATATTTTTTAAATATCAATATAAACCAATAATTGGTATTGTTGTCAACCCGCTGGATTTCAGATCATAATATTATTCATATATCTCATGTTATGGATCTTGCCGCTAAAGTTGCTCAAAGCATGAAAAATCCATTAAACATCTATTTTCAACAATATTTTCAACAGACTTATAAGTAATAACACTTATATTTACTTTCCTAAATTTCCAATGGGAGCCATTTACACTGTTAATAAACTCTCTTTCTAATCTTCATATCTATTCCAAATTCAATTTCATAAGTAATCTATTATTATATGTGCAAAAGCCAAAAGTAAATTAATATGTACAACAGTTGCAATCAAAGTAGTTGAAAAACGATTTAGCAATTGTATACTCCAATGCGCAGACAAATACTTCTTACTCATTAATTTTCAAATACAATATGGTGTTCTTAGTAAGTCTTCGCTTCATGTGAAATTTCATAAATTATGTAAATTACAATCTTATAAATCATTAAGATCCATAATCCAATTATTTAATTGTAATTTACACTGAATAGTTTATGAAATTTCATGATGCGAAGGTTTAATAAGAAAACCATATTTTACTTGAAAATTATTGAGTAAGAAGTTCTTGTCTGGGCATTGAAATATACAATTGCTAAATTATTTTTCAACTACGTTGTTTGCAACTTTTTTACATAGTAATTTACTTTTAGCTTTGGCACACATAATAATAGATTACTTATAAAATTCTGTTTCGAGTAGATATCAAGAATACATGTAGAGTTTATTAACAGTGTAAGCGGCTTCCATTGAAAATGTAGGAAAGTAAATATAAATTTTATTACTTACAAGCCTTTCAAAAATATTATTGAAAATAGATATTTAATGTATTTTTCATTTTATGACAATATTCAGCAACAAAATCCTCAAACTATGCAAATGGATCATAAAATAAATATAAACATATTCTACAAATAAAAAGCAAATTTTTTCCCAATGCTACAAATTACAAGCCACATTTTTAGCCAAAGCTAAAAGTAAATTAGTATAAAAAAGTTGCAATCAAAGTAGTTGAAAAACAATTTAGCAATTGTATACTCCATTACGCAGACAAATATTTCTTACTCAATAATTTTCAAATAAAATATGGTGCTCTTATTAAGCATTCGCTTCATGTGAAAATTCATAAATTATGTAATTTACAATCTTACAAATCATTAAGATCCATAAGTCAATTATTTAATTGTAGTTTACACTAAAAAGTTTATCAAATTTCATGATGCGAAGGTTTAGTAAGAAAACCATATTTTATTTGAAAATTATTGAGTAAGAAGTTCTGGTCTGGGTATTGGAATATAAATGGCTAAATTATTTTTCAACTACTTTGATTGCAACTTTTTTACATAGTAATTTACTTTTAGCTTCGGCACACATAATAATAGATTATTTATAAAATTCTGTTTCGTGTAGATATCAAGAATACATGTAGAGTTTATTAACAGTGTAAGCGGCTTCCATTGAAAATGTAGGAAAGTAAATATAAATTTTATTACTTACAAGCCTTTCAAAAATATTGTTGAAAGTAGATATTTAATGTATTTTTCATTTTATGACAATATTCAGCAACAAAATCCTCAAACTTTGCAAATGGATCATAAAATAAATATAAACATATTCTACAAATAAAAAGCAAATTTTTTCCTAATGCCACATTTTTTGCCAAAGCTAAAAGTAAATTAGTGTAAAAAAGTTGGAATCAAAGTAGTTGAAAAACAATTTAGCAATTGTATACTCCATTACGCAGACAAATATTTCTTACTCAATAATTTTCAAATAAAATATGGTGCTCTTATTAAGCCTTCGCTTCATGTGAAAATTCATAAATTATGTAATTTACAATCTTACAAATCATTAAGATCCATAAGTCAATTATTTAATTGTAGTTTACACTGAAAAGTTTATCAAATTTCATGATGCGGAGGTTTAGTAAGAAAACCATATTTTATTTGAAAATTATTGAGAAAAAGTTCTTGTGTGGGTATTAGAATATACAATTGCTAAATTGTTTTTCAACTACTTTGATTGCAACTTTTTTACATAGTAATTTACTTTTAGCTTTCGCACACATAATAATAGATATTACTTATAAGATTCAGGTTTGAGTAGATATCAAGAATACATATAGAGTTTATTAACAGTGTAAGCCGCTGTGATGAGAGCTTACGTAAGTTCTTACGTAAGAACTTATGAAATATTTTTATGTGGTCATGGTTTTAATACATATGTTAATCATAGATAAAAGTTTAAAAATTTAATTAATTGCTTTGACTGCGAGAAAAACTCGATTTTTCATAGCAAAATGTAAAAACCATGTTATTTAAGAGATAATATCAACATGATTTTTAGGTGCTAATCACTTGATAATCAGGTGACGTTTTGGCATGATGTCCAGCTACAATCAGCTAAATTTTTTTCAGTATAAACTATAACTTTTGAAGTAATTCGTTCTTATTAAAAGTAATTTTTATACATATTTTTGGTGTAATTGTTTTTATAAAAATTTTCCGATTAATCCCGCGATTAATAACACTTCAATAGTCCAATGGGATTGCAAGATTTTGAATTCACCCGGCACGTTCGGAAAGAATTAACTTCCCTCGGGTGTACATTAACACTGTAGTTACACACTAATACATTTACAGTCATAATGTTTGTCAATTACGCAAGCACGTACACAGTTGTGGAAATAAAACTTATTTTTTAATGTTGAATTTCGGTTAATTCGCGCGATTATCGCACGATTATCGCGCCAGAAAATGGTCGATAAACTGGCACGATCATCGCGCGATTAGTCGCGCGATTAATCGCGCGATTCATCGCACGATAATCGCGCGATATTTTTCAATAGGGTGTGTGTGTAAGGCGTAGCGGCTTGCTACGTTGCGTGCTCTTGAAGCATATCTCTTACATTTACAACAAATTATTTATTATTATTAAGTAATTAAAGAGAATTGCTTTGACAGTTGTAGCTTATAGGCTGTATATATATCTTGTACAGTGGTGGTAATAAAAAATAATATTTTTTTAATGTTAGAGTTCAAAATAAATAATGAACTATTTAGTAATAGGATACAGGAAATTCATTATTTGTTTAGACATCATGGATTTATATTTATTGCACATTTTTATTCTATTACCGTAATGCAAACAAGCTATTCTATTTAGTGTATTGTTTTATGTATTAACGTACTGTGAACTATAAAAATGTCACTAAAAGAATATTAGTGCTAAGATTATAATGTAAAGTGCACAACAGTACGTATTATACTCACACATATGTGCATAATGATTTTACTATATTAATTTTCATTTATAAAAAAACAAAATGGAAAGAAACACACTTGGACGTTAAAGTTTAGTGCAAACCTGATCTTTTCGATGAGCCTGCTACATCGTTTGTAGGCTTTTGAATATTGTTTATTCATTTTGCTGTAACACTACACAGAGTATAAAATTCTTTTCACTTTTACTCTATACTTTTATTATGTATAGCAACTGCGCTTGATGCTTAATTTGTTTCATATGGTATATATCTTGTTGAAATATGCAATACAAACTCTTACATGTGAGAGCTGAGTCTAAGCCTGAACATGTAGACGAGCCTGCTACATCACTTATGAGCTTCTGAATTTCATTTATAGATTTCGGTATAACACTGTACAGAGTATAAAATTCTTTTCACTTTTACTTAACACTTTTATTATGTATTGCAAATGCACTTGATGATTGTCTTCTTTGATATAGTCTATATCTTGTTGTAATATACAATACATACTCTTTTATATTCATATAAACAACTTACATATGAGAACTGAGTCCAAGCCTGAACATGTTGACAAACCTACTACACCACTTATGAGCTTTTCAATTTCATTTATAGATATTGCTGTAACATAGAGTATAAAATACTTTCAACTTTTACATTACACTTGATTAGGTATCGCAACTGTACTTGATGACTGACTTCTTTCACATCGTTGATATCTTGTTGTAATATGCAATACATACTCTTACATATGAGAACTGAGTCTAAGCCTGAACATGTAATCATATGTACATATGTAATCCCATAATATATAAAATTACAGATGACATCGCATATGAGATCTGATACGAGATATGCGATGCCTGAAATTCTCATATGAGGTCTTATATGATATTTACACGCGGGAAAAGGATACACAATAGGTTGCTTATAAAACGGTTAGTAAAATGTAAAGCACTTTTAAATAGACTATAAATTTATATGAATTTTTTATTTTATTCTCGTTTAAAAAGGACGGGCACAATGAAAAATATTGTGGGTAATAAAAGTAAATCATAATTCTGCACGTAGATGAGCCTACTACATCACTGATCGTTTTATTTTGCTGAAACGCAGCACAGAGTATAAACCCTCTTTTTACTTTTAGTAGACGTTGCAACTGCACTTGATAATTAATTTCTTTGATGTGCTGACTGTAAACTTGACCACCCTGAGTTTCTTGTTTATGTCTGATTGTCTGTTTGAATTTATAAGTTTTACTTATACTTATTTTATCCATGTTGCATGAATGAACAATCTTCTGGAATAGAAAGAAATACGCACACAATGTATCTGATCAAGAAATAATGGTTATTTGTCATAAAATATTTTGAGTATTTAAATTTTTAAAAAATATTTTATTTCTTTCAGAATTATTAAAAATTCAAATACACAAAATTATTCAAACAATAAGTAATACTTATCTAATTTTCTCTCCCTCGTTGTTAAAATGCGTTTCTGCTTATTGTTGACTTTAATTTATTTCATTGTGATTTTATTCAATTGGATTACAAAAATCATAACCTACATAAGCTTCTGCTTCGTCTGCTTTGAATGATCCGTTTCAATTTCAAATTAGCCGAACGGACGCGAAGTTGGCTCTGAGACGCGATGTCTCCGCCGCTGGGAAAATACTATATCTAGTCATTTCCCACGACCCACTGTAGGAATCTAGTTATTTCCCACGTTCTGAAGGATCGGGGGCCATCACTGCTCGCGAGCTCGCGCTTGAATTAGCGTCCCGTATCGTGCCCTACCGAAAAAGCCGAGTCATTGCGTCGTGTCGTAATTTGTTTTAATAGATCTGGTTGTAATTAGTTAGAACGCTGGGCTCGTCCCAGCTGATACTTGATTATAATTGCGGATCTATACTTTCAATTCTACCTTTTATTTTTCTGTAATAAATGTTAATGTGTTTATGTTAATTGTCGTGAGTGATAATTTAAAGATCCCTCACATTTACCATCTCCCTTGCGCTCACTTATAAATCGAACATATATATTTGCATTCTTAATTATATCTTGATTGGAAAATAATATTTGTTGGAGAGAACATCAATAGCGCTGTACCTCGACGAACGTAAGTACACCGTTACAAATAGCACCCAGAACGTGTGGCCCCGCGAATCGTGAGTTAAAAAATTGTAATTCGGCGGTACCGGTGTGCGAGAGAGAAAAACGTGGTAGATAGCCATTATTACTCTAATAGAAACCGACGCTATTGGTCTAGTCGGCCATTTTGAAAACTCGCACGACGTAACGAGGAGATGATGCAACAGGCGTCGCTAATAAAAGTTGGATCGTGTTCATGTGTGCAAAAGGAAAAATTGTGAGTGCGTGAAAATCGAAAAATCCGTGCAAAATTTTTGGTGAATATACGTTTGAAATTTTTCTCGTTTTTTTTTCATTGTATGGTAGTTAGAAAAGATTTTTCGAAACATTTGTAGACTGATTATGTCACAAAAGTATTCTCAATATTGAAAGATTTTTGTGAAAATCAATTCTGTTTCGAACTTGAAATTAGTTAGGTGCGAGAGGTAATATCGAAACATCTCTTAGAGAAAAACTCTCAAATGATTATCTGTTAAATACCATTGAATAATTAATAGAAAAATTATTGGATTTTTGAAATTCCATTCTAGCATGCTCCCACAATTTCAGTACCGAAACATGCTAGTGTAAATGACATAGAACGCAGTGCATTTTTGCATGTATTTTTGCGTAATATCTATCTGATTATTTGTTTCAATTACTTCAACATAATTATTTATTGCACTTATTTTAATTTAATTATGTATTTTTTTTATCATATTTAAAATTTGTTCATAATTATATCTGCTTGCTCATTCTTTTATATATGCTTTTCATTAACACACCCATAACCCGGTAAATACACCCTCACACTATCGAAACACCTATTTCTGCGCTTGGGAAGAATTTTCTCATTAATGCGGTATCTATCGTTTTTAATTATTGGCACCATAAGTGAAACAGCAAATTGTTTTTTTGTTTTTGTTTGTTGAAAAAGTGGCAACAAGTCGCCGAAGTTTATGCACAGTAGGGGAATTATTGCTTTCATAATAAGGGAAAATAAGTTTTATTCCTTAAAATAAAAATTTGAGAATAATTTAAACAACCGTGTAGTAGTTGAAAATTGTTATTTGATTCTCGAAACATACATAAGCAACGCATATACGAAACACGTAAACTTGGTTTGTTTACGTAGCAGTGAAACATTCCTGTGCGCGAGAGACTTTCTCATGTACAGACAGTATAAGTAGTTACCAAGTAGAATTAGTTGAGCTAATATTATCATGCTTAGATACGAAATTCAAAATTTTATTTTTTTTTATTTGTCGTATAGTATATTTTGAATATCATCTCTTTTAAATAGCATACGGAAATTATTTTTCTTTTGATTAAGATATTGGAAATATTGTCATTTTCGAATATCATATTTAAATTATTGTTGTTTTTTTCATTAAACTATTTCAAAAAAATTATTGCTTTTAAAAGATTATACTTAAATTATTGTTGTTTTCTCTTAAATAAACTATTTAAAAGATTGTCTTTAAAAGATTATACTAAAATTATTGTTGTTTTAAATAAACTATTTAAAATATTATTGTATTTAATTGTTGTATTGAAAACTTTTTTTCCGGTTTTAAATAAAATATTTAACGGATCATCAATTTTCAAAATCATTTTTAAAGGAAAATCTCTAGATTCTGATTATTTTTAAACATCAATTTAAATTTTAGATTCCGATTATTTTCGAATATTGTATTTAAGCGGTGATCACGTTCTGATAAAGTATTTAAAGTTATAGTTGCCATAGAATATTATGTTTAACTTCGTATTACTTCTAACGAGTTCTCAACAATATCTATGCTTTTAAATAATATTAATTAAAAGTAGGTTGCTTTAAATTAATTCGTTTTAATATGTCATTAGCAAAAATAAATTAGTAAAGAAAACATTTTAGTATTTAATTGCCGAATATTAACCGCAACTAAATTAAAGTTGGAAACCTTATTATCCATTGATTATCTAGTACTATTCGGAATAGTAAAAGTTTTTTTGTCGGCTTTGTAAAAAGAACCTACTAGCACTAGAACCCCACCCTGTAGCTTGGTAGTAATTTTGGTGAATTTTTTTTTTTGTCTTGATACGATTACACATTTCGGTCGCGAAGCATTTCTCTGCTTTTATACACACAATCCTAAATTGCATTAGCTTGTTTTACATTTGGCCTGCGACTTAGCATTTTGTTTTTGAGATTTCCTTATTTTTATTTATTTTTTTTCTTTGCTGTTGTGCTTTTGAATTATTTAGGCGTTGTGGCGGAGATATTACTGAAACTACTTGTTTTTTTTCTCTCGTTATTATTGTCGGAACAAGAAAATTAAGTGACGATAATTTTCTTCTTCTCTAGCGTGCTACGCACATGGAGTGCATTTAGTAGTTGTAGTTAGTAGCTTTTTTCTTATTGTAGTAAGTTGGTTGCCGTTGACGGGGCAAGCAATCAGAAACAACAAAGATATTGTTATTAGAGCCTTAGTTGGAATCCCGAGAAAATAAGCCAAACGGTTTCCTGAGAATTTGCCCTCACACAAGCGTAGGGTGAAATTCGTTTTCACCTCTAAACAATAAGACTTTTTTTACTCGTTCTCGTTAGAAACAAAACTAGGTTGGAATAGTAGTTAATTATTTATTGTAGTCGAAATGGCTTCGAATGTCGAGAGATAATCGGTCGGAGGTAGTAACAGAGAGGGCGAGATTAGAATCGGCTTTCCAATCTTATGATCGGAGAGAATGTTCCATGCGCTGAAGAGTAGTCGGTTAAGTAGAGAAGGAAGTACGTCGGATTTGATCGATCGTTTAGTGAAATTTGATATGCGTCGAACTTTTGGGTTAGAGCCACTTCCTGGAATATCCTAGAGGATAACGATCCATCGAGGGGATCTCTAGTGCCTGGACTAGAGCATGATGAATCTTTCATGGACGTAACACTGACACCAGACTGGGAGAGGTTGCGGAGGGGGGGATCCGGTATCCAATTCAACAGTGAAAGAAATATCGGATCAATTCGCCCAGATGGCAACTGTTGCCACGAATATGACAACGGTTGCAAATAGTAGCATCTGGCATGGTATCAATACTTTATACCGAAAATCCCCCTAGGATGTATAAATCAATTTATTTTGGACCCTCCTCCAAGCCCAGCCAGCTGATGACAATAATGAGCACTGATGCACCGCATCCGCATTGAGGCAAACCAAAAGTCCCAGATAGTAGAAACTTGATTAGTCAGTATTTAAACAGTCAACCGAGTGCACAATCCACACTATATTTCTTTTCCAATAATAACCAAATTCTCGAACACAATCCAACCTTCCAGGTGGTTTGGAGCACTACTCACACTACTTTTCTCAAGACCAACATCTCCAATTCCACCATTTTACCTCCCGCTACCGAAACATTCCCTGTTGTACCACCACGAACTTCACAAACCACTACCGCACAAGTACATTTTGGAAGTCACCCTCCAATGCATATCGAAAATCCGGCTGCACAAAATAGAACCTCTTGTATCGAAACAAGTCAACCTCAAGGGGTGAATCTTCCTCGAACAGAAACGAACGCACGCAGGGAAGCAAACTGCCCGCTTCCTGGCTCCATTCCCAACTCAGCCGAGGAAGTTAATACTCGATCGTTAGCAAATCATCCCACGTCAAGTGGAATAAGATACCCTCAGTCGGCTATAAATCGGCAGGACCAGTTCGGCCGAGACGGCCCTGAAGGATACAACCCTCAAGCGCCTTTGGTGGAAAATGCAAGTTCGTCGTTTGATTATGGGATTGATCATGGCAGGGGTTTCTATCCCTAGAGCAGTGGGTATCAATGGCCGGACCCACCAATGTACTCACCACAAGGGTACTATCCGCCGATGGCAGACGGTTAAGCCTATGGCCAAAACGCCTTACCGTTCGATTATCGTTATACTTCACAAAGTGACCCGAGGTACATCTCGTTTTCACATCCGTCGGTAGTAGAAACGTCGAGACGTTCTTCGAATCTTGATACGTCGTTCCAGAGAGAAAGTCGAACATTCACTCTAGTGCAAAAGTGGCAGCTTAGTTTCTCTGGGGAGTATAAAGAAGTCGTCGAGGAATTTATAGAAAGGATTAAACAATGTCAACATTCATTAACTGTATCAGATAGTGACATTTGGAAATGAATTCCATTGATATTGTGTAGAACAGCCCCCGTTTCTGGGCCAGGCCGTTGAGGAAAATTGGAATTTGACCTTAGACTTCTTCGCAGCTCTTCGTTTACAATATGAGGTCCCAGATTTCCAAGCCCGCCTTGAGAACGAAATCAGGTCGAGGACTCAAGGGTCGGGGGAACTAATTTCGTCGTTCATTTCGAATTTGAGATTGTTGTTAGATAAATTAGTGCCGAAAATGACTTTGGAGGCACAACTTGAGAGGACATATCGAAACTTGCATCCCTCGCTATATCGTTTTATATTCATAGACCAGTTCAGAACATTTGAAGAACTGCAGATCCTGGGACAAAGAGAGGAGGTGAGGCGAGAAACAGAGAAAACGTATCGTCCCCCACCACCTCCCGAATCAGCGCTTTTTTCGAACTTCGCCTACAAAATGAAAAAGCGAATGAATGCAGCGGTCATAAACACAGCGGAAAGGGAAGGCGAATAAAACGTGGCTGCGGTAAAACAAGTTACCAAAGACTACTCAATACCGAAACAACAAGGGAGAAATGTAACATCCCCAAATGACACAACACCGAGAGCGAAGCCAGCCCAGCAAACTAGCAAGGCACAGGAGAATAAGAAGCATCAACGAAAGCGCACCAACCAGCGCCAGCTGGCAACAATTCACCTGCCCCTCAAACGCCGATGAGAAATAACACGGCAGCCGACAAATGCTGGGTATGTCAAAAACGAGGACACTAGACTTGAGGTTGCAAAGAGAGACGAGGGATCCTATGCTATAGATGGGGACACCCAGGAGTTGTTGTCGCAACGTGTTCAAACTGCAGCAACGCAACCAAGGGGATGGCAGTAGGGGATAAGAAGAAAAATTCATCATCGTCGAATAGTAGTTCGTTAGCCTCTGTAGGATCTCCGATTCAATCGGAGAAAAATTTAGCCAAAACATGTTTCACATCAATGCCACCGTGCCAAACGGCAGCAGTAGGACATGTTGACAATCGACTCTCTGTTAGTATCGAAATTCATTGTCCCGTCTTCCCAGCATTGCTCGATAGTGGAGCCATAGCTTCGTTCTTAGTTCCAAAACCAGCTGAATTAGCCAAATCTAGAATAACACCCTGTTCAACCTACATGGTCCTGGCAAACGGCCAAATGGATAAAATAGTAGGCGAGATACAATTAACTTTTACGATAGACGGAGATAAAGTCACCACTCGGATTAGGGTGTCGAATTCTGTTAACTATTGCATTATATTAGGAATGGACCTTATGGAGCACCTGCAAATGCGAATCAATTTCGAAGATCGAACTTAGTACACTCCAAAAGGTATCGTTCACCCCTGCTATCCGAAAAACCAGGACCCTAGTACAGTCTACGCAGTAGCCTCCATTATGAATACTTTTATGTGTCAAGATGGACCCACTTCTCGAAACTTCTGGCGGAGACAGAGCCGCGGCACGAATAGCGTCACATAAAATTGATGTACAGGGTCATTCTCCAATAAAACAGAAAGCTAGACGTATTTCGCCAAAGCTTTTAGCAGCAACTCATGCAGAAATAGATCGATTGTTAGCAGAGGGTATAGTCGAACCCTCTGAAAGTCCGTGGAGTAGTTGTCCAGTGATAGTACCAAAAAAGGACGGGTCCATTCGGTTTTGCATTGACTATTGTCAGACTATAAGAGACAGTATGCAGCAGTGCTCGACGTTTACTCTTGCAGCCGCACAGATACCTGCAATAAGACAAAGTACCATCAGCTCACCTATCAGAGAGGTTAGGAACGAGAAAGGGCTTACTAAATCTTCTCTTTCCGCCGACACGCTGCTTTCCTGTCTCTGACGAATATCATCATCAACCGGTAAACACGATGGAAGGGACGACATTCGCCAGTACAGCGCCCTACAGCAGCCGATGTCATCATGCCGATTGTTGACATCACACTATACACACCATGCGGATACATGCCCGCGCACGGCACGCCGCACTATACTCACTATAGGGCTGTAGCGCAGTAGTAGAAAGCGCGCGTGATCCATATATGTATAGATATATAGTTATATCTTATACACAGGAAGCGCTCATGGTCACTTGGGTCGTATGCGTTTTTCCGCTGTATGATGTGCGAACGCAGCCTAGCCGACATAGCCGTTACGGCTACTGCAATAGTAAGTATACTTATATGTACGCAGCGCTAAGCCAGATTGCCGTTGCCGTATACATCAGTGTTGAGCTTCCTCTTTGTGTTTTTCTCCTTTTCACGGTATTAGTACACTGAAAAACTTTCCGTGTAGGTTATAACCTTCACACCGAGTAGCAGCAGTGCCGCCATTCGCCGTGGTCAGTACTCCGAAGCGAGTAACAGCTGCGCGTTTTCGGCACGCTCCGTACGCTTTTCCGAGAGGTTAGGTCACACGCACACAGATCAGCGCTGTGGCTATACCGAATCTGAGTAACCACTACTCCGATCGCAGTAACTGTTACTCCGATGAGATGTGTAGCGCCTGATCCCACGGTTCAGAGCTCCATATAAACTTGAAGAGTACCAGCTACTCCGAAAGTCTCTCAATGTATATGTGCATGTGCTGTGACTATATTTTCGTAATTGAGATTGGTATAGGTATATGTAGTTATTATAGGGATACTCGTGAGCGGCTAGTCCCCACCTTTTGCTCAAACTGTATAAAATTTAACTCTATATTTATGTATTAATCGGGAGTAATGGAGCAGTAGTTTTCCTTATATAATTCAGAAGAAGTTGACTTTGCACAAGAATTTCAAAAGTTGTGGATAACATTGAAACCAAACTTTTTTTTCTATAGAACATTTTCATAAATAAAAATAAAAACGATTATTATAATTATGATAGAAATTATCAAAACAAAGTTTTTATTTTAAATATAACTGCAATCATGGTACTTATATTTAATATTCCTATGTGTACTTTAATCATATCGATTAGTACTTAATAAATTTATATGCATCATAGACTATATTTGGAAAGTTATCTATATATAACGATATATATATATATATATATATATATATGAAATGCCGCTTTTGGCGATTATATAATTGACGAAATGTCGCTTTTGGCGAGTTTGTGACGCTCTTGACGAGCTCGTCATAACAGCAAAAATACCGGAGACCACTTTTGGCGAGTTTTATTAATACTTCAGCCCCAGAGAGAGATATTATTTCTTTAGTCAAGCATAGGAGACTCTGGCTGAAAAAACTATAGCTCGCCAAAACGATTCACCCACATACTTATATATATATGTAGAATTAAAACGCAAACCTTCTACAAAAAAAAAGAAATAAATGTGTAAAAGTAAAATGCATAAGTTTTATTTAAATTTTACTGCAGATGCATTTATGTTATTTATTTTAATGATAATAACGATGAATATAAAGTGTTACAATTTATGCAATAATAAAATTATAAGGTTCTCATAAGCATTGCGGTCGTGCCTATTATGTAAAAACGAAGTTTTTACATAGGGAAGGGATGGGCGACGAGCGAAGCGAGGAGCAGGTGTGTGTGGAGCGCGGGGGAGGGGGGTTGGTGTCGAGCGCAGCGAGACACGCATGGGGGCACAGCCCCCCCAATTTTTTCTTTGTTTTTTCTCACAGTTTTTCTCGGGAAGATTTGATATTCAGAACTTAAAGAGGGTTTTTTGAGCTTCAATGTACTTTCATCAATTGGAATAATAGTATGGTATTGTAATGTGCCTGGTATGGATTTAGCCTTATCCAGTCTTGGTTTTAGTTTCAAGACAGTATCTTCATATGATTCTTTACTGCTATAAAAAACTTTGGTTTCTTTGTAATAATTTTTAGCCCAGTTATAAAGCTTTTCTGGCTTTAAAATATGATTAT
Source organism: Torymus aiolomorphi (assembly GCA_036365515.1). Lineage (NCBI taxonomy): Eukaryota > Metazoa > Arthropoda > Insecta > Hymenoptera > Torymidae > Torymus > Torymus aiolomorphi. The sequence goes on along the minus strand of CM070877.1, from coordinate 60,876,797 downwards.
TAGAAGAAACTTGTAGACTCGATCGTTTTGCACCTCTTTTTAGGTTGGCACCTATACCATCGCATGCACCTTTGCCATGCGCCGCGGCACAAAAATGCCACTCAGCTGGAACATCAACATTTTTCTCATGAAAAAGGAGATTTAGAAAATTAGATTTATTTTTAAAAGGCTGACCTGCTCCATCAGTCAAATAATAGACTTTTTTTTACTATGAATTTGGTTTTGAGGTAAGATATTATTTTGGTATTCATAAATGGCAACAGTATCATTGTTTAGATTGTCGGAAATCACAGCAATGCTTACATGTTAAAGCTCTTCATTTTCTTTATAATACACAACAGCTGTAAAAACAGTTGCTTGGTTGTTGTTCCAGTGGAACGATTGTATAGAATTTTGTATAACAAACGCATAATTTTCGGCAAAATCACAACACACAAGAAATTCTCCTTGTTGAATGTTGTTTTTTAAGTCACGTATAAAAAGTGATTGATTCTCAGCCAAAAAATCTCGAGATTTTAATTTTATCATTTTTTCTCCCAGTATCTCCATAAATTCATGAACAGTTACAGTTTTAGAAGCTATTGTACACCGATCTGTTTGAAACCATGATTCATACTCTATTTGAAAAATATCACTTTCATCAAAACATTCAAGCAAATGTTTACGTAATATGGACATATTGGAGCAATCTAAACAGTCACCCAAATAGCATCTATCGTGTGCATTATTAAACATAATTGCTTGGATGCAATCGCGGTAGTTTTTAAGAGGCAATCTAGTATCTTTTGTTAAATTTTCTAGATACATAGCACTTAGCATGAGCTTTACGTTTTCGTGATTTACATACACGCATACATTATGCGTACCACTACTTCCAGCTAAAACACAATGTGGTGGCCTCAATTGTGTAAATTTAGTAAAACCAATATTAACGTGTTCATTTTCTTTTTTATATGAACTATACAGTTCATTTAAATTATCAAGCAGTAATCTTTTTTGAACACGTTCTCTTTTACCATTGCTCTGCTTAACAGATATGTAATCTTTTAAACCTGGCATAATTCGGCTTACATCATCATTTCATAAAATGTTTTCACTGAATTTACAGTTTTAGCTGAAAGTAGTTTGCCACTTTTATTAGCAGGTATTGAAAATATTCCAATTTTAGCTACTAAATTTGTTGCTTCGCGAGCTTCTCGTTCAGTGGAAGCGAATTCTCGCAGTAAGTCCCTAAGAGACCAAAACTCAGGCGCAAGAGTTAATAACTGAATTCTCTCTTGCTTATTTGTTGATTCTGAAAAGCTGGCAACACCAGCTTTGTGATACTCATCGTTACACACTATTTTAGCTTTTTTAGGATCAGCTGAAGGTAAACTTGATTTATGTTTGTAAATTTGGCGTTGACAGTTAGAACAAATTTTTGCTTTTTCTGGTACTAAGGGATATTCGCTTCTTAAAAGTGTAATCGATCAACTCTTTTATTTTATATGAAGGGTGATCATTTTTATTTAAAGGATTTATGCATTTTAATTTCCAAGTTGAATCCATTTTATTTGCTACAATAAACGAAAGAAATAACGAAACAAAGAGTTACCGATGATTTTATCATCAAAGACACGAAAGACACTATGAAATCCAAGTTTGATTGTATTGACAGAAATTCAAAAAAATTTCGAAGAGGAATAAGATGAAAAGTCATTCCAATTATATGCTTTCGACACATACGGATAGAAAATTCCGATATGAAAGCCACCTATCGAAAGAAAAATTAATCATGCGGTGCTGCGCGACGTCCCGTGCGCAGGAGAACCGTTGCGCTACTCTTTCGCGTTCTATTTCTCGAATAAAACATCCTGAGCAAATTATGAAAAAAATCATTGCCTATGTAGAAAATGCTCAGATTTCGATCTAAATGGTCAAAAAAAAATATTAAAAATACACTTTTTGAGATATAAGACGTTTTGTACTTTTTGAAGGTGAAAATATAAAATTTCGGAAAAACTGCCTACACCATTGGAAAGCTGAGGAAAAAATACGTCGGAAACGCTTATGAAACAATTTTTTTAGTTACATTTTAGTATCATAAACATGAGTTAGAAATAGCACGATTTGGCGCTCGCGCGCGGCGCTGGGGCAATTGACGTGAAACGCCACTTATATGTTCGACATAAAATTTATTTAAAAAAAAAAAAAAAATTATAGGAACATTTTCTTTAGCAAATTAGCTATTAAAATATGAAATAAAAAAATGAATTTTTTGACATTTTAACTCAGGTTGGCCCCCTTAATCTGAAATCATGTACATCTTTATATTAATGTTTTTTGCATAATTTTGTTTTTCTTGAATTTTAAGAATTTGATTAACATGGGCTTAAATGTATTTCCTTATACTGGTGAAAAAAGTTCGTTGCATTTGATGTAAAAAATGTTTATTTCTTGTGCAATCAATAAATGTCACTTAAGAGGGATCACTTTTACCGTTGCATGCAAATAAAATCAAGAAAGCTAGTGTATTTGAGTTTGAAGTTAATACATGGACGCGAATACCAGATAGCTGATTGTTCTTCACGGCGAGATGTGTCTCGCTGACAGCTGTATACCAGATTGCTAATTCTTGTTCATCTATATTTCTCTCTAGCAGCTGTCAAAACGATGTCGGATCTCTGAGTCTTACGGTGACTGAGACGGCGGAGGCGAACACGGTTGAAGTACTTAACCCAGCCACTATGGCTCAGAATTGAAAAGGATGTCGAATCCTTAACTCATACATTGATGCCAATCGATGAGACAAAGACGGTGGAGGTGAACACGGTTAAATTCTCCCAGCGGAGGAACAAAGCCAAAACAGGTAATAATATTACAGGCTCATTGTAGTCACGCAAAATAAACCATATTGGTAACCGTGTTTTATTTTACTAAAGCTATAATAACTACACCGTCACTGAATTAAATTTGCTTCTTGTTATACATTTTCACGTGTACTTTGTTATATTAAATGTCATTGAAACAATTCGGTAAAAAACAATGTTATCAATACCTTTTTCTCACACTGTAGATCACGAATTTTATCGATACACTTAATTATGGGGCCATGCCCCACTGCAAACACTACTTTACAATTTAAGTTTTTGCATCTCATACCATTGTTAACTCCGGATGAAAAACAATATAATCGACACCTTTTTCACACACTATAGATTGACGGATCCTAACTGTAGCCTCGATTGGAGGTCTCGTGTCAACTTAGAGACTGCCATAAACTATACTTTTAGACACTCCGTGCGCAATGCTCGATTTGATACACGCTTTAATGAAAAAACATGCGCTATATCAAGCTTGGTACACATCATGTCAATAAATATTGTTACATACATACTGGTTAACTTATTCATCCTCGTCTCGCTCGGTGAAAACGACCACACGAGAATAGAATCAATTTCACGAAATAGTATCGAAATGTACTATTTATGCATTTATTACCATTGTAAGCACAGTATGAAAACAAGATTGCCGACACCTTTTTCGCACACTATAGGTTGACGGATATTTTCTGTACCCTTAATTAGGGTGTCTCGAGTAAAGTTAAATACTACCTTAACATATACTTTGCTCAACTCAGTCTGTGAAATCCAACTTTTCATGCCAATTTATAGTGTACGACGTGCTTGCTTCGCGCGTTTTGGAGCACATTGACAAGAAAATATAGTCACTGTTACAATACTGTATAGTGAAAAATCGTCGCAACTATATCTTATAGTAAAAGTTACTATATTATAGTTGTATTTACAATAATTATAGTTAAAACTACTAAAATATAGTATACAACTAATAAAATATAGTATATTTTACTGAAAAGAATAGAAACCATAACTATATTTTGATAACTATACGATATAGTAGTAACGACTACACACATTTTTCTGAGTACAGAGTGTTCTCAATAATCACTTTGCACAGTGAGAGCAGAAAAGCACAAATTGTGGTCCAAGAGCATTATAAAGAGACATAAAAGTATAATTACGTACACTTCGCGCACTTCTGTTGTATTGTACTATTTTGGCACATAATACTATTGTAAGTACCTAATGAAACACAATATTACCGATACCTTCTTCGCACACTGTAAATTCACGGATGTCACTGATACACTTTATTTTGGGGCTCGCGTATGAACTTAAACACTACATTAAAATAAACTTTTTCTTGCATTTAATACTATTGTAAGCATCGGATGAAAATAGTACATTACGATACCAGTGCGTGGAAGTAATTTTATCCTAGCGTGGACGTTTACGATCTAACGGAGAGAGAGAGAGTAAAAAGATCACATAAGGTTGAAGTCACCTTCTAGCTCGTGTATCAAATAGTATTTTAAGATTCGATATATTCAAAGCTCGGTTTAGCGAATGCTTTTGTATTCAAGAGTGTGCGGAATCAAGCTTTGCGAAAAGAGTGTCAAAAACCATGTGACCGATACCTTTTTTGCACACTGCAGATTACCGGATGTTATCGGTACATGTAATTAGGGGGCCACGGATCAACTAAAACACTACCGACACCTTTTTCGTACACTATAGATTATCGAATTCTATCGGTAGTCTCGATTGGGGTCGCATTTAATACAATCGTAAGCACCGGATGAAAAACAACATTACCGATACGCACACTGTTAATTCACTGATGTTATCAATACACTTGATTACAGGGCTACGTATCAACTAAAATATTATCTTAAAATAAAGTTTTTGACATTTAATTCCATTGTAAACTCCTGATGAAAAACAATGTTACCGACACTTTTTCGCATATTATAGGTTAACGGTTCTTGTCGGGTACTATTTAATATATCCTAACGTACTTATTAATTTTTTTATAACAGAAACATAACAATAAATATGGTTTATTCTGTTTGTGAACTATCTGAGCATATTCATTGTAAAGGGTTGATACTTTATGGAATAGAATATACGGTTAATAATTTCTCATATAAATACTATAGCGAATGGAAGTTATAATATATCAATGGATGCTTTCTTGTAATAATTATGCAGTTTCGATATTATTAAAAGTAAAATTATAATATATGTGACTTTGGTATTTAAACCTTTTAAAATGACTAATATTATTACTGGTACAAAATTGTCTTTATTTCTAAATTCCAACATTTTCACATTATTTCACAACATTTCATTATTTTTAATTTTTATATAATTTTTGTTGTTGCAATCGTTCATTATCATTTTATTGATACATAATAATTAAAACATTTTTGTATTTAAAATTATTTTCGTTTTGCAAAGATTATGCTGCTTTTTAACCAATATCTAGTAAATATTAGATACAGCCAATCACAATCACAGTGTCCGGATTTTGTATGTCCGTTCTCGCCTGAGCTTCAAGAAATAGAGGCACAAAACCATACTATGATTTTAGCTAGCTGAGTTTCTGTGTTTTTTGGTTGCCAAGTTCCGATATCTTTACGATGTCCGTTCTCACCTACTTCTCACCAAGTAGAGGCATGCAATAGTATCTTGCTATTACAGCCAGCCGATTAACTAACGTAAGTTAGCTGCCGAGTTCCGATGTCTCGTTGTGATATCCGTTTTCACCTATATTCTTGTAAGCTTGGGGCTAACAATTGTGTTGTGCTAGTGTAGCCAGTCAGTGCCATATCTTGACTGCCGAGTTCTGACATCTACAGACACGTGTGTACATATAATATTTTGAAGACGTTATTAACATTCATCGGAGATAAATGTGAATAGGTGTCGCAGTATAAGATGTCCATCATAGCCTAAGCTCTGAAAAATAGAGGCTCAATAGTATATTCCTGTTATTGCCAGCTGTGTTATTGTGAGTATCTTGGCTGCCGAGTTCCGATGTCTTTACGATGTCCGTTCTTACCTACTTCTTGTCAAGTAGAGGCATGCAATAGTGTATTGCTATTGCAGCCAGCAGATTTACTAACGTAATTTAGCTGCCGAGTTCCGATGTCTCTTTGGGGTATCCGTTCTCACCTATATTTTGTGAACTTATGGCAATTGATGGCATATTGTGCTCTTATGTTATTTTATACTTGAGTGTTGTCCTTAGCTTTAAATGTCTATTCCTGCTGAAGCTATACCAAATAGAGGCATACTGTTATTGTATTCAGATAAGTTTCTAAGTATTTTGGTTGCCGAGTTCCGATGTCTCATTGAGATAATCCGTTCTCACCTACTTTTCGCCAAGAAGAGGCATGCAATAGTGAATTGCTATTGCAGCCAACCAATTTACTAATGTAACTTAGCTGCCGAGTTCCGATGTCTCTTTGGGATATCCGTTCTCATCTATGTTGTGGAAAAGTTTAAGCAAAGGATAAAACATTTTGCTGTAACAACTGATCAAGTTAATACCTTGTCTTATAATATCAATAATATTTTTCTCGTTATGCTTAATTTAATTATAAATATTATGTAAAGTAATGAAATAATGTGAAAATAAAATGTTTTATTTGTAAAAAAATAATTATCATGACATTTTTGTACTGATTTTTTTTCTTTATAGTCAATTGCAGCATGTGTACGAGCTTGGCTATGATGCACTTGCCACCATGTGGGCATGACACCTGTGACAATTGCACGAAGAAAAAAAAGTGCATTGTATGAAAAAAAATATATCACAGAAAATGTGATAAAGATAAGATAAAAATGCATAGAGGTCTTATTACTTTTAGGACTATGAGTTCAAAATAACACCTAAATAAATATATATTGTAATACAAGTAGTACTATACTGTCAGAAGGCTTTCATGTATATAGATATATTGTGTTAATATTTTGCATTACCAAATGTACACATTGTATACCTATATAATGTATATGGAAGTTTTCTGGAAATGTAGAAAATAATAATATATTATAAGTAGGTTCACCTATTTTCGTCGATACGGCTAAATGGGTTGCATATATATGGAATGATTCACAGGAACGAAACCTCAAAATTTGAAATCGTTTAAACGAACCAAAATTTGTTGAAAATTATGTCCAAAAAAAAAAAAAAAATTGTAGCATGAATTGTTTGGAAGGCTCGATAAAAAACGGTGATACTCGGCGGGGAATGAAATCCTGGATCATTCTATTTCACGACGGGTGTTCTGTCCGCTGAGATGACCTAATCCATATGCTTCGTCACGTTGTGCATTATATGCACGCGTAAAACGTCAGCGGCCCCGAAAATCGACATCCTCGTAGATTGCATAAATCTGCATTATTTTAAAGCGTTGGGTTCTAGCGGTGCAGTGTGCTACCACCCCCTAATATCTAGCACCACAACTGTTATGAGTGACAACTCGCAAATAAATAAATAAATAAATAGAGGAAGACTCGATAAAAAAGGCACAGCGTGACTCGTCGGGAAATCAAACCTCCGACCTTCCGTTTTTGTGAAGGGTGCTCTGCCCACTAAGCTACCGATACCTATGCGCGTATTTTATAGTCGTTCTCGTGTGGCTAGATGCAACCCGATCTGCCTCGTCACGTTGTGCACACGTAAAAAAGTTCTAGCCACGTGAAAATTTTCACTTTTTCAGTATATCTGAAATTTTCATGACTTTTAGCTCAGAAAGTATTTTGCATAGAACATTATGTCGGAAGGAAAAAGTTTGCAAACCGTAGTTGAATTGTACATAATTTTTACAGATCGATGCTGTAACGAGTGAGCTATGACAAATTTCGATAATAAAAAGTGACGAACCCCGGGCTTGAATCAGATCCACTGACTCGCGAGTCACAAACACTACTAATAAGCCATAGTCACCACCAATCGGCTTTCTGTGAACTTACTCTGCATATTCGTGCGGATCTCCATCCATATAAGAATGCCAGCTATGTTGCTAATTGATACTTGATAAAACCCAAATCAATATATGAGTTATTCTGCCATAAGTACCCCAGATGGCGTCCAGAACTTACATAAAGATGTACGAATGAAAATAAATGTTTCACAGGCTCTAATGTGTACATAATGACGTTGATTTTCTTGGAAGATCTACAGAAAGCGTTTTTAACTGTCTGTTAAAAAAATCAATAAAATTGAGTCAAAATGTCAGTTCCGTCTCTTGTCCTAAACAAGATTTTCAATATGAAACCTTCAATATGCCACGTGAAAATCAAGCGAAGAAGCCTAATTCCCACATACACATTGTTAATTGCAGGATTGTTAATATATATTTCCATTATTTTTAAGGTCAAATTTAACAAACTACTATTAAATCACGATGGATACTTTTTGTCCAGCGATTTGCACGAAAATGTTGGTAATAGCATTAACTGCTTTGAAAACAGCGCTACTTGGCTCCACAATGCCATCTAGTAGTCAATTCCTCCAACGCGAGCACGGCTGAATAATGGAAGCGGCAAAGCCGTTAAAAATTAGAAAATCCACGAACGCGAACTACTTCTTTTTCTAATTTCACAGCGTACAAATATTTCAGTCAGTTCCGTCCCCCGTGTAATCCGCTGTTTACATTATGTTTAATGATAAGTAAAATTCATTTTTTTATAATATTTGGTGGATATAAGAACTACCTACGCGGAAAATAGGTAATATTGAGTATATGCGACGTGCGAGCTTTTTAAACATAAAAATGTCAGTTCCGTCCCATAAAAGATTAAAATTCATTATTAAATGTTGAAAATTTTTTAATTAAACTGAAATCTTTGGTATTCGGATTTTTTTATTTCATATAATAAAACTCATATTCCATACGGTTTCAAATCATAAATTCTATATAAGATTGAGTAAATTCATATAAATAATGAATGATTTACATAATTGTGAAATCTTTAAAATTTCTATGTACCTTCTTTATAAGATAAATTTTGAAAAATGACTCCGACCACGAGAAACGCAAATATTCTGAAGAAAACGCATCAAGTTAAACAAAGAAAATCAGTAAAAGTAAAATTTGAAAATGCTGAGAAAGCCCTTGATACATGGACTCATAATTCAGTGAATTTACACTTTGCCCCATGAAAATCCATCATGCGATCTCAGAGAAAAGTTACAACAAACTTTTTCTTTTGAAAATGATGTAGCTGAGGATAAAATGAGTTTAAGGACCTCTGCCTAGGCTAATTTTATTCAAGATAAGTTATATTTACAATATATTTTCATTATTTTATTATAATAATATTTATCATTTTTTTAGGTAATTTTGCCCAGAAAGGCCTATAGGTGTAAGATCCCATTAACACAATTTGTTAATAATTTAATTATTAAATATTATATTTTATTAAATTAATTTTAAATGTAAACAGAAAATATTAATTATAATATTATTTTAATATTGTAAGAGAAAAATGTAAATCAAAACACTGTATGAAAAATAATTTGCATAAATTACCATAAATTATCATTTTGATTCCCTAGTGAAAATAATTTTCGTGCCTAATCGTTCATAAGTGTGCTTAACTGTGCAAAACTGTGCCAAACTGTGCCCAAGTAGGTAAGTTTCGGACATTTTGTACAGATTTACCAAATATTGACACAGTTTGGAACAATGTGGCACACTTTTGCACAGTTTAGCATAAATCATTTTCAGCTGTTGAAAATAAACATAATTTGATTTTCGATAGTTTGCATAGTTTAGCATACTTTGGCATACTTTAGAACATTTTGACATAGTTTAACACAAAGAATTTTCAGTTACTAAAATAAAATTAGGTTTATTATTAGGCACAGTAGTGTACAGTTTAACACATTGTGGCACAGTTTTGCACAGCTTTTTTGCACAGGTTCACACAATTTGGCACAGTTCAGCACATAAAATATTGTTCACTTATTAAAACAATATAAGCAACAATATAAATAACACAGGACCACAAACCCCAAAATAAAATTGACCATGATAAACTCAACTGTCCTATAGGTATTTTGGGTCGCTGAATCCAAATCCGTTGACCATTTGTCTCTAGCACGTCTGGATTTTTGGTCAATCGCGAAAAACAACAAAAAAACCAATATTTTGGGTATACAAACTAAATTTATCCTTAATCCACAAACAATATATCCAGAAACTCTCAATTCATGTCAAATCATATACCTTAAACTCACAAACTATAAACTCACAAACCCCAAACTCTCAAAGCGTAAACCTACAAACGCATAAACCCTCAAACTACAACCTCTTAATCCAAAATTCAAATCTCATTCAACAGACCACAAACCCTATACCTATAAACCCACGATTCCTAAACCCTACACCCATAGACTCTGAACCTACAAACACGCAACCCACAGACTTTCAACCTATCACTTCTAAACCCCCAACCTCCACAAATCCTAAACTCATAAACCATAAACTCACAAACCCCAAACCCACAAACCGTAAACGTACAAATGCGTAAACCCTCAAACAACAACCACTTAACCCAAAATCTAAATCTCAAAATATACAAACCACAAACCCTACACCTTTAAACCCACAAATCCTAAATCCTACACCCATAGACCCACAACACTTAACCTGCAAACCTCAACCTCAAAACTCACGGACTTTAAATTCATCACCCTTAAACTCACAAACCCACTGACCCTGAACCCTATAAACCTGGACCCTGAACCTAAAAACCCTTAACAAACTACAACCTCAAAACCTACGAAACCTATTCCCATCATCCCAGAAAATCTATACCCACAAACCATAACCTCTTACTCACAAATTCAAAACTTAAAATCCATTAACCACAATCTCTAAATCCCTAAACCCACAATCTCTATTCTCACAAATGCTAAACCACCATTCGACAACCTCAAAAATCACGTACCACAAAGCTTAAACCTACAAACTTCGACGTCAAAGCCCACAAACCACAAAACCTACACCAACAAACCCAAGACTCACAGTTTTTAAGCTCAGATTTATCATTTTCTTCTTTATACTTTCTTCTTTTTGTGACTTTTATTTCTAACTCTTTTGATACCTATGATTTTGATTTCTATAAACCGCAGATCTAGAAACTTTAGATCTACACAAATCTTGTTTGTCATACTCTCTTTTTTCTTGTTCTCTTTCCTTTTTTCTTACCCTCCCTGCCCCTATCATCATTATAAATGATAAATCTGAAAAAAGAAAAAAAAGCATCGCTGTAACTCTATATAACAAACATTATGTCAAAAGTTGAGAAAGCCTAGCGGCACCGTTCTTAAGAAATTTTAATGCGAAGTTAGGAGATTTTCGTTTACGCTGTGCATAGAGTTGTAGAGGGAAAGAGACAGATCACGCTTAGCGTGTGTGCATGTATCATTGTGTATAGTATATGCCAAAATGCCTCGCCCGCGCGCACTGCTATACACGCGCTGCAGTGTATATTTTCGGTCGGAAACTTTTGTATCATATTATGCTTCACCAACATCCTTAACACCACGTGAAGGTAATGAAAGCAGAAATATATGTTTGCAGATACAAAATTAAAATAAGTCTTGGAAAAATTCATATTAATACATCTATGAATTGTTAAAATTAAAAGTAATAAACTCGCTCTTTGCCGAACCCAGGAATAACCAACGTGGAGGTGGCGAGATAATATCCCCTTTTTTATTTTTTTTTATATTTTTATTTTATTTTTATTTTTTTTTAATATGTTTATTTTATTTTAATTTTTTTATATATTTTTTTTATTTTTATTTTATTTTATATTTTTTTTAAACATTTTGTATTTTGTTTTTTTTTATTTATTTTTTTTATTTTTATTTACTTTTTAAAATTTTCTTATATTAACGGGATGGCATAGTCCTACCATTACCGACCGAGCAATTGACACAGTTTCAAGCTTATTAAAAATAAAATACGTAGAATCACAAAAAATCAAGAGAACACCCTTCTGTGATTTTGAACGTTCTATCACCCAGTAAAAATTTGAAGTCGAAATATCAAATGGTTTTTGCAAAAACTTTGAACGAAACCGAATTTTATTTTGTTCAAAATTTTTGTAAAAACCACTTGATATTTCGACTTCAAACTTTTACTGGATGATAGAACGTTCAAAACCGCAGAAGGGTGTTCTCTTGATTTTTCGTGATTCTACGTATTTTATTTTTAATAAGCTTGAAACTGTGTCAATTGCTCAGTCGGTAATGATACGGCTATGGCACCCCCTTAAATAGAATCAGTTTTTTTAGTAAAATAACGCGTTCTCTTCGATTCAAAAGATCTACGAATGGACTTTCTTTTGTGAGGTATTTTGGTATCACGTTTCAAACCCCAGCAATAGTCTGCTAGCATGTTTTCATCCCAAAGTCCTTGGTACCTCTTTTCAACGTCTTTAAGGTCTCGATGAAACCTCTCACCCTGTTCTTCACTAAAATCACCTAGATTTTCGGGAAAGAAATCAATATGTGAATCCATGAAATGTAACTTCAAATTCATTAGCAATTCATGTTTTGTAAAGCAGTTACCATTTTCTGAACAATCTTTTTATATTCAGGATTTTTCGTATTTCCAAAAAAAGACGTGCACACCTCCTTGAAACTTTGCCAAGCAACTGTTTCTTTATCGGTCATAAATTCTTCAAAATATTCATCCTTGAAAAGTGCCCTGATCTGTGGGCCATCGAAAATACCTTCACTAATTTTTGCCTCTGACAGTTTTGGGAATTTTTGAAAAAGGTATCTGAAAGCTTGGCTATTTTGAATTTTCATAGCTTTTACTAGTTGTTTGAATAATCCCAACTTAATATGAAGTGGTGGGAGCAATATTTTCTGTACTGGTAACAAATTTTGTTTTATAATATTTTGTTACCTTACCTCTAAGTTATTTCTAGATTTCCAAACTTTTATAACGTAATGATCTTGACGTGCACGACTATCCCACTCACATAAAAAACATGGATATTTTGTAAAACCACTCTGCTGTCCTAGTACAATTGTTAAAATTTTCAAATCGCCACACAATAACCATTTATGTTCGTCGTATTGTAATTTAGTTAAAACCATTTTCAGATTTTCATATTCTTCATTTAATACTGTTGAATGCGCTACTGGGATAGGAGCGTACATATTGCCATTGTGTAGTAAAACGGCTTTAAAACTTCTTGTTGACGAATCAAGAAAAAGTCATCAGTCCTCTGGGTTGTAATCTATACACTCAAATTCCTTAATTAAATTTTTTACATCGTTACAATACACCAAGTTGTTTTCTCTAGAGAAATATTTTCTAAATGGCAGATCTCTTTCACGATAAAACGAGTTTTTGTTTCTGGGGTCAGACAGTTTTTTTCTTTCAATTGAGAGGCTAACAGCTCAGCATTTTCTTTTGAGAATCCTAAATCTCTGATTAAGTCGCTCAATTCATTTTGATTGAATTGACTTGTTTTAGATTTTTCTTGATCCAATATCTCAGATTCTATTATATCAGGTTCTTGAGAGTTATTTGTAGCTTCATGTATTTCATCTTGATCAAATGACACAACCTGGGAACTGTTACTTTGAAATGTATCGTTTGAACTTATTTCATGTTGAGAGTTTGGTACAGGAAGTGTCACAGATGGTATTTTTGGATAAGAAATAGTCTGTAAATTTTTAGAATTATAACCTACAGTGTTGCAAGAACAGAAATAACAATCTGTAGTATGATTTTCAGGATTCTTCCAAAGCATAGGCACAGAAAAAGGCTTAACCTTTGTCTGTCCCTTCGCATAGTTTGATAGATGTGTGTGACAACAAGTGCATATTATATTTGGAGTCCAATCGTTTTCCAAACTCTGTTTTGAAATATTAAAACACTTTTCATAGTTTTCTTTTGTTGTAGCACTGCAGTTCTTTCTATTTTTCTGTAGAGTGAAACACCCACACACAACACAAAACGAATCTCTAGTTTTACAGACTGGCATTTTCTTGAATGTTAAAGTGAATAGAATACTAAAGAGAAATTGAAGTATATGAAAATTGAATTTTAACAGGCTTTATAAGAAATAAATTGATGTCAGAATTTGCGTATCTAAAAAGATTCTTTTAAGACTAAAAATAAATTCAGAAAATAAGTATAAAAGCAATGTACGAAAAACGAATTACCTATGGAATTATAAAATACGATTGAAAAATTAAGAAATTTGAAAAACTTGTATTGCATAAAGTTTGGTGAATTTATAAACTTTAAGTAATATAGTTGATCTATCATTTATGTTTGCGTCTACAAATAGAGCTTATAGATTTACAGTATAAGATCCGACAGAATATATATTGTAATATATTAGATTTGTAAAATACAATCCCTATATAAAAAAAGTCATGACCGGATGTTGTGAGCCAAAATACGGCGTCTTGTGGTTGGTTCATATGTTGCGCATGCGCTTAACGCTTAATTTAAATCGTTCGATTTTCTTAATAAAATTTCTAAATTTATTCAAGATCTAAATTAATGTTATTGCAAAATTAATTGTAAAAAGTAGATTAAAGTCATTAAAATTGAATATTATGTAATGTATTATGAGTAAAATAAAGTAACCTAAAAAATAAGGCGCGCGAAGCGCATATGGTTAACTCTAGTATAAATAAAATTTATAGATTTCTGATTTTAGAGTGAGAACCTGGAAATTTCTAAGATTAGGAAATTATGAATTTTAGATTTTTCAGCTTACGGTTTGTGATTTGTGAGTCAAAACCTTGTGATTCGCGGGTTTACAGTTTATGGGATTGTAAAATCAGGGTTTGCGGTGGTCTAGTTTATGATTTTTAGATTTGTGGATTTCCCATTTGTAAATTTAGGACTAGTGGATATAGAGCTTGAGGTTTGAAAATTTAAAGTTTGTGTGCTACAGTTTTGGGGTAGTGAGTTTTGGGCTTCGAATTAGGGGCCTAGGTTTTACGAGTGGGAGATTTCTGGGCTTTGCGTTTGTGAGTTTTCGGATTGTTTATTGTGGTACAAGATGTGCTGTGTGGCTGTTTAGTGCTGTTTATGATATATCGGTTTGCGAATCGCCAGTTACTGGAATTAGCGTTAGTGGGTTCGTAGGTATAGGATTTGTGTATTTGGGGTTCGTAGATATAAGGTTTGTGGATCTAGGGTTAGTAGTGGTGGGTTTATAGTCTGTGGGTTTTGACGTTGGGGTTTGTGAGTTTATGAGTCTATGCATTTGTTGGTTGAGGGTTCGTGGGTTTAGAGTTTATTAGTTTAGTGTTTAAGGGTTGAGGGGTAGTGGATTTAGAGTTTGAAGGTTGAGAGTTTAAGGTTTGTGACATTAGAATTCGTAGGTTCGGCGTTTAAAGTCCGTGAATTTTAAGGTTGGAGTTTGTAGGTCTATGCATTTGTTGGCTGGGGGTTTGTGGGATAAGAATGAAGATTTTATAGGTGTATAGTTTGTGGGTTCAGTGTTTGTGGGTTAAGGGATAATGGCTTTACGGTTTAGGCGTTGAGGGTTTAAGGTTTGTGAATTTAGAGTTCGTAAGTTAGGGGTTTGTGGGTTTAGGGGTGATGGGTTGGAAGTCTGGGGGTTGTAAGGTTTGGGTTTATACGTTTGCAGGTTAAGTGTTTGTAGGTTCACAGATTTGAGATTTGAATTTTGGGTTTAGATGTTGTTGTTGGTTAAGTGTTCTTTGAGGTTGAATATTTGTGGGTTCAGGGTTTATGGGTGTAGGATTTACGATTTGTTTGTTTAGAGGTATAGGGTTTGTAAGTTGTAGAATTTGAGATTTGAATTTTGGTTTAATAGGTTGTTTGAGGGTTTATGCGTTTGTAGGTTTACGGTTTGTGGATTTGGGGTTTGTAAGTTTATGGTTTGTGAGTTTAGAGTTTATAGGTTCGGGGTTTGTGGGTTTATGAGTTTGTGGGTGGGTTTAGTGGTAAACGGTTGAAAATCCGTGGGTTTTGTGGCCGGCGTTTATGCGTTTGTAGGTTGAGTGTTTGTAGGTTCAGGAATTATGTGTGTATGGTTTGGATTGAGAATTGAATTAAAAGAAGTTGTTGTTTAAAGATTTATGTATTTGTATATTTAGGGTTTGTGAGTTTATAGTTTGTGCGTTTAGGATTTGTAGGTTAAGTGGTGCTGGCTTTAGTGTTTAAAGATTAAGAGGTTGCAGGTTTACGTTTAAGGTCTGTTTATTTATGAAGTTTGTGATTTCACATCGATTGAGAGTTACTAGGTATATTGTTTGTGGATTAAGGATAAATTAAGTTTGTATAACCAAAATATTGGTGTTTCTGTCGTTTTTCGCGATTGACCGAAAATCCAGACGTGTTAGAGATAAATGGTCAATGGATTTGGATTCAGCGACCCAAAATACCTATAGGACAGTTGAGTTTATCATGGTCAATTGTATTTTGGGGTTTGTGGTCCTGTGTAACTTATTATTAACAATAATTTTTGATATTTAAGTATAGATAATCTCAATTAGAAAAATCGCTGCCAATTCATTGGCACGTAGCTTCCTCAAACTTAATTTACTGATTCCTTTAATTAATTTTTAATTCCAGTTTTTAAATTTAATACTTTATTTTGTATGGTGAGACTAAGTTAAACGGTTTGTGACTTTTTATTTTTACTCTTTCTTCTTTTTATCATAAAAAGCAATTATTATTATATAATTTTATATTTTCCAAAAAAAAAAAAAATTCATTGCCCACAAAAAAAAAATAGCTAGTGCCAATTGCGTGAAAAAAACTGCGAAAACAGATACATTGTGAGGTTATATTGCCTTACAAAACTCTTCGCATTTTTTCCCGCAGTTGGATATGGTTAAGGTATACCTATTGCAACGGGATGGCTAGTGGGGGAAAATCCCAACAAGCCACAGGCCAGCGATGCCCTAGACCACGGTGCCGCGGGTGTCAAACTAAAATGACTTGCCCGGGGATCTGCTCCTGGAATCCCAAAAACAACGCGAAGATCGCACACGAACTTCGCTTTCCAACTAATTGGATCGCTGAGTGATCGCTTTGCGGTCCGAGCCGCGCCGGCGTCAACATCCGGCGCACATTGATGGGCTCGGGCCGCTTCCTCTTCGGGGACTCGGCCAGCACCAATCGGCTCGGCTGGTGCTTCTACTTCTGGCCGAGCCCCGCTCTTCTCCAGCTGCTCCTTCAGAGGATGAGGTCGCCGGATCGGGGACGGACCAACGGCGTCGGCTGGTCCCGATGGTCCCCTTCTTGGTTCCGGCGCCTCTAACTCCTTTATTACAAGTGTGGAGGGCTCTTCCACTGGCGGTGGTGCCAGTGTCACCGCGTCTATGCCCTCCACTATCTGCTCCAGGAAGTCAATGACGGCGGGGTCAGGGTTGCACTGGATTAATCCAGCAATCACCTTCTTCTTCGTCTCTGCTATTTCTGGAGTCAGGCCGTGCATATCCTACAACAGGCAAATTGACCCCGGAGATTGGTGAGACTGAGTATCGGAAAACAAGGACGAACACGGGTTAGTACGGACGGCACAGTTCTTAGACGGCACAGTTAGCGCTTTTTGGACACTCGGGTTCGACGGGGGCTAATTGGCCCGACAGCAGTAGGTGCAGGCTCCTTCCTCGAGCCCTTTGGCCTCCCTGGGCATCGCTTGGACTCTGTTGGACCGACCACACGCGTAGGTCGGCCGTCGCTCGCACGCTTTCCTGGCCTAACTAATAACGCGATCTTACGAGGTGGACCGCGCCTCTTAGCCGTCGCCCGAGGCTGTACATTCCCCTGGCTAACTCTATTGCCCGCTGGCACGTTACGTTCGGCGGAAGAGTTCCTCGGTGGTAGCGACTGGGCTACTTCTTGACTACTTTTGTCCAAGTAGTTCTTGGGCTCTTCTGCAGAGACGTATCGCTTGTGTTGCTGCGCATGGACGGGACTAATCGTTCGACCATCCACACCTTGGATTTCATAGGTGCTTTCGCCTAGAATATTCACAATCGTGTAGGGCCCCGCGTACTTCGGGGCTAATTTGGCAGATATCCCCTCAGCTGCTGAGGATAGTACCTTATTCTCTCTCCATACACGATCGCCTATACAGAATTCTGGAGGTCGACGATGAGCGTCATAATATTTGGCTTGTCTCGCCTGCTCTGCTTGCGCGTCGGCCGCCGCCCGAACGTGCAATTCGCGGAGCTTGTCCATGCGCGCCACCCAATTATTTATCGCCTCTTGCTGCCCTTGCTCTTCGGCTAACCTGTCTTCCTCCTGCCTTAGTGTCTTCGGTGGATCAGACTGTCGGCCATAAATGAGCATGGCAGGAATTATCTTGGTAGAGCTGTGTTCTGTCGTATTATACGCGAATGCCAGCTCGTTCAGATGCTCATCCCAGGACCCGTGATTCTCCTCAGCGTAAAACATGATCATGGTCTTCACCGTTCGGTTCACACGCTCGACGGGATTGGCTTGAGGGTGATATGGTGGTGTAAACGTGTTATGCACGTTTCTCTCCTTTAAGAATGCCTCTAAAGATGCATTCTTAAATTCCGTCCCATTATCGGAGAGAAACGCCTCGGCGACTTCGAACCGCAGACATACTCGTTCGTTGAGCTCTTTTATCACCGATTTGCCATCTGCCCTTTTTATCGGAATTACTTCGATCCAGCGTGTGAACAGGTCCCGGAAGATGAGAATGTATTCGTGGCCGTGCTTGGTTTTAGGGAGGGGTCCCATAATGTCGCTGGCCACGATTTGCCATGGACGTTCTGTAATGCGACGTCCCATGAAACCTGCTGGAGCGCGCTGTTCGACTTTGCACTGCTGGGAAATTTTGCACTGGTTCACATATCTGGCCATATCTCGAGACATGAGTGGCCAATAATACTTCTGTCTAACTCTCTAGAGTTTTCTCACGGCCCAAGTGCCCAGCAGTTGGAAAGTCATGGCATTCTCTCAGTACTTCGCTTCGCTTTTCGTGAGGGACTGCTAACTTCCATGCATCGTCGTCACCGAGAGATTCGTCTATGACTTCATTAGGGTTGTACTTGTACAGTTTCCCCCCGCCAGCCTGAACGTGGGGAAGTCTCGCGGCTGCTGTTGAACCTCTTTCACGATCTTGAGGTACCAGTGGTCGTTTGTATCGCGCTCGGACTCTAACGCGGCAACCGCTGGCTCTTCTTCCTCGAACATCCGTGAAAGGGCATCTGGGACATTGTTCAACGAGCCCTTTCGATGTTCGACCGTGAAACTGTGGTTCTGCAGCTCCAAAGCCCACCTAGCTAACCTGCTGGTCGGGTTTTGGAGGTCACGGAGCCATTTCAAGCTGTTATGGTCCGTGATAACCTTGAAGTCGTAGGCCTCTATATGAGGCGTTTCACGTCAGCTCTCCAGGCGCGGCGCGCGAGCGCGAAATCATGCTGTTTTCAGCTTGTGTTTGAAGGGCTAAGATGTATCTAAAAAAAATAATCCCCAAGTGATTTCGATGTATTTTTTCCTCAGCTTTCCGACGGTGCTATTAGTTTCTCAAAATTTTTCAATTCTAAGTATTTCTTTAATAATATCTCGAAAAATCAAAAAATCCCTATGTAGAAAAAGGCTATATCCATGTAAAATTTCCTCCTCTTTCGATCTAGCAGGTCAAAAAAAATATTAAAAATATAGTTTTTGAGATATAACACGTTTTATATTTTTTTGAGGTTAGAATTGAAAAATTTTGAGAAACTAATAGCACCATCGGAAAGCTGAGGAAAAAATACATCGAAATCACTGGGGGATTATTTTTTTTAGATACATCTTAGCCCTTCAAACACAAGCTGAAAACAGCATGATTTCGCGCTAGCGCGCCGCGCCTGGAGAGCTGACGTGAAACGCCTCATATACGGACGGAACATTTTAATTGCCCAGAGAATTGCTAGGCATTCTCGTTCCGTCACGCTATAATTCCTCTCGGCTGCGCTCAGAGTCCGACTCGCGAACTCTAGGACTCTTTCATCGCCGTCAATTATTTGGTATAGCACCGCTCCCAGACCTGTATCTCTCGCGTCAGTTTGCACCACGAACTGCGCGTTAGATACCGGCCTGTGTAGAATCGGTGCAGAAGCTACTAGCGCTTTTAGCTTTTGGAAGGCCTCTGCTTGTGCCGTTGACCACTCATATTTCCGATCCTTTTTCGTTAATTCGGTTAGTGGTTCAGCATCAGGCCATTCCTAAGAAGCGTCTCAGTTGACGGAGGTTTTTCGGTACCGAATACTCCATAATGGGCTTTATTTTCTCGGGGTCTGGCTTAAAACCATTTCTATTTACTATGACCACGAGATATTGGACCTCATCGCGACAGAAGACGCTCTTCTCGCGATTTATTGTGAGGCCCGCGTCCTGTATCCTGTCCAGAATTCTTTTTAGAACCTCTTTATGCTCCTCGAATGTCTCTGTGACTATTATTATATCGTCGAGATACGAGTAAGCAAAAGGTTCCAGTTCGGGGCCGATGACATTTTATCAATCAGCCTCTGGAAGGACGCTCCGGCATACGAAAGACCGTAGGGCATTCTCGTAATTTGGGAAAGCCCTTTGCCTGGCACGGTGAAGGCCGAAGTCTCTTTGGACTCCGGACTAAGTGGTATCTGGTGGTACGCACTGCTTAAATCCAACGTGGAGATGTATCGCGCTTTCTGCAGCTTGCGCAAGATACTTTCCATGTATGGTAACGGGTACGCGTCTGGCCTTGGCGCTGCATTCACTTTTCTGAAGTCCACGCAGAAACGGAACTTCCCGTTTTCTAAACGTTCCCGTTTTCTTCGAAACTAGCATTTCCTCCACCTGTTTGTGCATCTCTTCCTCGGGTTTCTGAAATACAGGGTAGTACTTCTGTTTAATGGGTCTTGTAGATCCGACGTCTATTGCATGCTCGATCCACGACGTACACCCTAGTGGTGCCAGGCTGATACCGATCAGCTGAGCTACTAAAGCTTCTACCTCTGCGCTGTCCTTCTGTTGGGTCCGCCAACCCTATAGCTGATACGGACACGGTGTTATTTGCGGTTATGGCGGCTACTTCTAACTTTACGCTTGCATCGTCATCCTTGAGATGCAGCGTGTTATCTGTGGGGTCTAAGACGGCGCTAAACTTCTTAATGAAGTTTACCCCCAAGTAGCACTCCGTATCTAGATCTGGCATCTCCTGCTGTTGTTGCTGTTGCTGCCGTCGCTGCTGCTCTAACTGCTGTTGCTGTATTTGCTGCTGCTGCATTTGCTGCTGCTGCAGTTGTTGCTGTTGGAGCTGTTGCTGTTGAAGCTGTCCCTCGGCTTCGGCTGAAGATGTCCCAGTAGGTGCTGCAGAGCTCAATATCTCTGTCCCGGAACCCTCCTGGCCGTTTGCCTCTTCCGCTGGCTCCACCACTGCATTATGTGCTTGTTGTGGAGCGTTCATCCTCCGAGACTCCGAGAGTTTCTGCATCACTATTGGGTCATCAAGGAGCGTTATGAACGGGTGCGGGTTGTCTGAGTCAGTATTGGGATCCACAATAGTCGACCCAGATTTGTTCATCAACGTTAAGTCGATGAACGCCCTTCGGGACTGCTCGCGTTTAGCAAACGCTTGCTGCTCCGACAGCTCCGGCTCTGGCACGAAATCGGCGGCACTATAATCGCCCATAAGCTACTTGATCGCTGTCAGCATATTTACTGACTGCATATCTGACTGCTGTAGACCAAGGGCTTGCATGGCCTTGTTTATTTCCTCTTCGGGCTGTGTATAGGCCCAATTGAGTATCGCAGATTCTGCAAATTGCGATGATCGGGCCATGGTGTCATTTGGCTGTGCGCTTCCCCACGAACTTAGTTTACTAGCGCGAGTAGTATCTGTTTTGATGGCAGAGGGAGTTTGCCTATTCAACCCGTGAGCTAGCTTTTTCAACCCGAACCCGGGTTATTTTCTGAGAGCTACGGCGGTTCTCTTAACCTCGATAACGCACGAGGGTTTCCTGTATGCGGCTCTAAAAAAACAAAAGCTATTTTTGTAATTAATTACTATTTGTAATTAATTACGCTCAACTACTCGCACTTGTAATTTTAAAATAAATATATGAAAAAAAAAAAAATATATATATATATATATATATATATATATATATATATATATATATATATATATAAAGAAATAAAAAAAAATTTTAAAGTTCCAGGCGATTTTTCCGCTCTAGTTTTTACTCGGGCGCACAGTCAACTTTTTGTTCCAAGAGTGCCTGCCGACTTTCTCTCGATTTTCTACTAACAGCACGAGAAAAGAAAAAAAAAATTTTAGTTTTCGTCCACTAAAAAATAATTCGTATTGAAAATACGAGGAGAAAAAAAAATTTTCGAGTCGAGAAAAAAATTAATTAAAAAAAATTAATTATCGTTTAAAAAAAAATTTTTATCGTTAAAAAAAATTAATTGTTATTAAAAAATTTTAATTGTTAAAAACAATTACTTAACGCCCAAAAATTTCGCGGTCAAGATCTCTCTTCGTCGGCACTCTAGGTCAAGAGTTATTGGCTATCGTTCGCCTAACCTCTGGACCGCACTCTCGCAACAGCACGGCTGTGTCACGCACACGCACACACGCGCCTACGACCTGCGGCACGAAGAGCCTTTCTTTGCAGCTTACGCTCAGCTCCGCTGCTGAGCTTCTTCGCGCCAAGCTTCGCCGCGAATCACGTACGCGCCGCGGGTCCTTCTCCACCCCCAAAACGTTGTGGCGCCAGTTGTAACGGGATGGTTAGTGGGGGAAAATCCCAACAAGCCACAGGGCAGCGATGCCCTAGAACACGGTGCCGCGGGTGTCAGACTAAAATGACTTGCCCGGGGATCTGCTCCTGGAATCCCGAAAACAACGCGAAGATCGCACACGAACTTCGCTTTCCAACTAATTGGATCGCTGAGTGAAAATCGCGAGCTCGAAGGGTGAAGCGCGCGGCCACTATACTCAGATATGAAAACGACCGGCGGAGTCGTTTTCCCGCGGAGGCGGCGGTATCCGGCAGAAGGACAGGTTGTAATGAACAACGCGACGTGTAACTAGATATCACAGTATATTAAAATCACTAATAACTACAAGCACAACGCACGTGCTGATTAGAACAAATGAGTTAGTTCGCGCGCGACCGTTAAGATTCAAACGCGCGAACGATACGGCGCGCGGTGAAGCTGCTATTCTCGTGCGCGGTGTTTAAGTACGGCGGGCTGACACACACCCGCACGTACGCGGCACAGAAAGCTTGCACGGGGCGATTTCCGTGCGAGCCTTTACAATAAACCCGCGAGAGGAGAGTAGAAAACTTACGTTAGGAAGGAGCAGCCGGTGCACTAGACTCTCTCTCGCTCCCTGTCGCTCGCACAGGAGTTGCGCTCTCTTTCTCTCTCTCTCTCTTGCTCGCTGTATTGGGTCGGCAGGCGGGCTGGCTGCCGGCTCCAAGCTCGCTGTCTCTGCGGCTCACGCGGCTCGGAATCACTCTCTCTCTGTCTCTCTTGCGTGCGCATACACTATGTGCGGCGCCTCCACTACACTCGCGGTATCTAACAAACCGATAGGACGTCACGGACCATTTAACTCACGAGAGACACGGAGGAGATGTTTCACGCGCGATGGCAGACACGAAGATGGCTGCCGTGACTCGCATAATGCCGTAGCAGATTCGCGGGTACGCGACGGGCATATTACGCGTCGCGAGACGGTTCTAATCCGATCAGGATGCTCGCGCGCTCGCGCCCCCTGTGAGCATGCCTGCTCGGCGCGGGTAATTCGAATCTCGAATTACCTACCTCGTGCACGCGTTACACTATATATAGTGGCCACGCACCCATGTCATATCCTAATACTTATACGTTACCGCCTGGCGCCTTTTATGTTGTATATCCGGTTGTAACCACATGGACATGTGGTTTCTCTTCAAAACTGAATGAATACTTTTTATTATAAATTTAAGTTGTTTTTATTAATATGTATTTTTTTTATACGTAATCAACGGGGACCCTAAAGATGCTAAACCCTCTTTTTTAAATCTGATAATTTAATACGTTTTCTGTTCTACTTACTTCTTTTTAGGTTAGAATAAACTACGTATACTTTTTAATTTTTAAATTTATTTTGTAAATATTTTATTTTATAAATGATTTTGATACTACTTTATTAATAGTATACATCTTTTGAATTTCGTCTTTTATGGAATTATTTTAATGAATAATTTCAATTTATAAAATGTTTTATTGATTCTTTTATTCATATTTATATTTCTTAAATTACACATTTTCAATTTCTTAGAAATTGTATATTAATGGTTTTAATTCTAAAAATTCCAAAATTCAATTAATTCCAAGAAGAATTCAACTAAAATCTATAATAATTACGATAATGAGGGGATGCCATACTCAATTTTTATCGACCGAGTCGATTCGGCGGTTTGAAGCTAATAAAAAATAAAATACAGCGAATTATGCAAAATCAAGAGGACATTGCTCTAAGTTTCACAATATTCTGCCTTCCTGCCAAATTTGAAGTCAAAATATTAATTCGTTTTTGCATAAACTTTGAACAAAATTTCGAGGTGGACGAAGCGTTATGACAAAATTTTGTTCAAAGTTAACGAAATAATATTTTGACTTCAAACTTTGAAGAAGGGTATATTATTGTGAAACTTAGAGCAATGTTCTCTTGATTTTACATAAATTAAAAAGAAAAAATAGATTATGACCTATTATCATATGAGTAATGTGTAACATCGCCGCAGAGCGATGGCAATGGCTACGACCCGGCGGCACTGTTGGCCTTGTCCGTGTGCGTGTACGCCCAAGCGCATCCACTGTAGACTGCAGCACAGCTGCGCGCGCGTCGTCGAGTTAGATACATCTCGTCGCGGTCTGCCGTATATCCTAACCCCAAACGTAAATAAATAGTCCATCAACACCCGTCCGTCCTGCTAACGATCGTTCACGATGGAGACCCCTCCTGAAACAGTAGCGCCGTCTGCACTATCGCGAAACTATAAACTAGGTTTAGGTTACTCACTTAGATTTGTATGTTTTCTCATCTTGGGAAGAATTAGTTTCTCTTGGTTTAGATAGATTGAAGTCTGCTTTCATGGCTCTTGGTTTGAAATGCCGTCATACTTTGGATGAGAAAGATCAAAGATTATTTAGCACAAAGGGAGAGGCTACACTACATGTGCGACCAGATTAGTGATGCTATATTGTAGGTTAACGACAATCAAGATCCAGATGCCAAAGTTGCTTGTGAAACAGTGACAAGGGCAACATTACCAAGAAATCAGTTTTATAGCCGTTGTTGACTATAAAAAAATTGTTTTGACTACAATTTGTGCAGCATTTTACTGCTGTTTGATGCTCAGCCTCCAAATTCTTTTTGGGGTTCTGCGCATGCGCCAGCACTCTCCCTATGCATTAACATGGCACTGTAAAACCAACGCAGTAGTAGCAGCAGCTTCGCAGTTACGCGAGCAGAGAGATGTTGTTTTCAAACTCATTTTATAAATTTATCAGTTTTTGTTCCAAAATTGTACTTTAATCGATAGATATGATACCTAAGTTCCGTTATTCAAAAGAATTAGCACAATTTTTTTGCAATGAGACGAAATATATTCGGTTGAAACTAACTTGAAAAAAAATACCGCCGTAGTACCCACACTTACCCCAAATGTTTCAACTTTAAAATTTTTTATCTCGAAATTAAGTAGAAGAAAATCTTACTACATTCACTTTTTAGATAGCAATTATTCAAAAAAATCAGTTTAAACACAAATATAATGCAATTTCGTTATTTCTTACGTTGTCAGAAACAAGATCCAAACATTGTATACGCGGAGAAAGTATAGAATCTGCTAAACGTACACTCGTATCCTTCGAAGACGATATTCAAAGAACATCACTATTGCCACATCTAAGAGCAAACGAATGTGACAAACAACTAACGGTATATGAACGAAGAGCAGAACGGCATAGAGCAGCTGTAGTTATTGATACAAAAAGAAAAAGAAAACGGAAAAATGATTAGATAAAATGTACACTCACAAATGTATATGTCACGCCTGTTACAGGCTTTGTTTAAATAAAAGAAGCTAGTCTTTAACAGCATGTATATAGTTACAATTTGTCTTCTGCATCTGAAACAATTTACAATTCCACAGATTTTACCGACGAGTTTCCATTCGAAATAAAGTATTTCAAAATTGAAAATAAAAATATACGAGTCTGATTGATTTGTATAACGCGACCCATTGTTAAATTTTAAGCATCATTCTACCTTCGGAATACGAAAATCGCCGAGGGTTTCGCGCTTACCAGCGCTCTTTTTCTATTGATTTCTCAAAGAGAAAGCTTGGTAACGGTGAAATTTTTCGACCCCGAAATTTTGATGATTTTCGATATTTCTGAGCTCCCTGAGTCGAAATATGCGTTTTCTAGAAAATGTCTGTGTGCATATGTGTGTGCGCGCGCGCGCGTGTGTGTGTGTGTGTGTGTGTGTGTGTGTGTGTGTGTGTGTGTGTGTGTGTGTGTAATGAATTTGTTCGCGGCATAACTCGAAAATGGACAGAGGTATCAAGTTTATCTTTGGCAGATATCTAAAGTTCATTTTGAAGTTGTGCAAGTTCAATTATATAGTTGATTGGATAATAATAAATATTAAAAAAATAAAAAATAAAAATATTGAAAAATCGAAATTTTTGTTTTTCGCCGCCGGGTTTGGATATCGGTCGGATGTAAGCTCATTTTCTTAAAGGAATTGAAATTACCTATCAATCCATATTTTGTCGGCCCGATTGGATAATATTAAGTCGGTTAAAAAAAGTAAAGAAAAATATGGAAAAATCGAAAATATTTTTTTATGGCGTTAGGGTTAGGGGTTTAGATATTGGTTGGAAGTAGTCATATTTTCTTAAAGGTGTTGAAATTACATATCTATCCATATTTTTTTCACCTGATCGGATAATATTAAGTCGGTTAAAAAATATTGAAAAATATGGAAACATCGAAAAAATTTTTTTACGGCGTTGGATTTAGATGTGCCGTTATCAGAGAGGAACACTTCTGGGCAACCGAATCGGAGGAGAACCTTCCGATCCAATTCTACTACCACCGCCTTGGCGTTAGCTTTACGTATCGGCGAAGCCTCCGCCCACCTGGAGAAAAGGTCTTGGAACATCTCAATGTATTCAAAACCTTTAGAGGTGCGAGGCAGCGGTCCGATTATGTCTCCAGCGACGACCGGCCAGGGTCTGTCGACGACTCGTCGACCCATGAAGCCGGCCGGAGCTCGTTATTCCATCTTGAACCGCTGGCACGTTTCGCAATTTTGCACGTACTCTTGCGTCTCCGCGTAGTAACGCGGCCAGTAATAGCGCAACGCTATCCTGGCAAACGTCTTTTCTCGTCCGAGATGACCAGCGCTGGCGTTGTTATGGCACTCTTGCAACACCTCGCGACGATGCTCTGCTAGTACGACCAGCTTCCAGGCATTCTCATCGTCGCCGGGGGTCGCTTCTACGTTCGGGTTAGGTCGATAGCGGTAAAGGTTGCCGGCGACGAGTTTGTAGGTTGGAAAATCGTTAGATTGCTCTCGGACCTTGGCGCTCCACTCTTGGTACCACGTGTCCTCGGTGTCCATTGACCAGGACACCGCAGTCACCTCCGGGCCTTCCTCATCCTCGTACATCCGAGAGAGGCGTCGGCCACGTGATTCAAGGCGCCTTTTAGATGCTCAATCGAAAACTTGTTGCCTTGCAACTCCAACGCCCACCGAGCGAGCCTGCTCGTGGGGTTTTTCATCTGACAGAGCCACCGCAGACTGCTGTGGTCTGTCACAACCTTAACCCATTAACGCGCAAAAGCACATTTTTGTGCACACATTTTCAAGTACAGAATTCTATTGGAAAAACAAAGTCATTTTTATCCAAAATCCTATGTAGGAGGTTTTCGAGGGTGCTCTTTCAGAATCTGCAACTGATTTTGTAAAAAAAAAGTCAGTAAGTGTATTATTTTTGAGTTTTTTAAAAAAAAAAGTCAAAAAATTTAATAAAATTTTTTTTTCAAATCAATTTTTGTTACTGTTTCTGTTTTTGGATAATCATATTACCGCCAGAAATCGCGGTCCGAATGTCTGGCGTTTCCAAAACACTGGTTGTGAATCTTTTTTCCCCTTTTAGCTTTTCCAAAATGGCGGATTTTGTGAAACAGCGTAATGTTAAACTTCATGAAAAAATGTTATAGAACAAAAAATGCCTAGAATCACTCAAAAAATACGTATGAATTTTTTCAGAAGTTTTTGAACCAATTTTGAATTTAATTTTTAACATTTTTGAAAAATCAAAAAATGTCACAAAAACTTCTGAAAAAAATCATACGTGTTCTTTGAATGATTCTAAGCACTTTTTATTCTATAAAATTTTTTCGTAAAGTGTATTTTTTTCGAGAAAAAAAATTTTGAAATTATGCGTTACATAAACACACAAAACGTTGAATAGATTGAAGACTGTATAATCATCACTCTGCCACTATAAATATGTAGTAAAATATAGCGTTGCCCAGTTCTAACCATGGGGAGGTAGACGATGCAAGAGAACCTTCTTCTTTTTTTATATATTTTTTTTATGTTTTATATTTTTTATATTTTTTATATTTTATTCTATTCTTTTGAATGTATAGAGAGAAAACAGTTTTTACAAAAATGTAAACCACACACCTTGCAGAGCTTTCTAGTTCTTAGAGAACATTAGTTTGTTAGAACAGTTTCTTTGACTTGCGGATTGAACTGCATTACTGAATTTGGGCTTTGTTTTTCTTTTTCCAAATAGCTTTTAGCAATAGCCATACAAACATCTTTAGTACCTATTTTTTTGCTCTTACCTGCTGTTGCAACATTGTACAAGACAGTGGGTCACTTATGTCATTTTTATCAGAGGTATCCAAATAGCAATTACCAACGCCACTGTCTTGTACAATGTTGCAACAGCAGGTAAGAGCAAAGAATACGTACTAAAGATGATTGTATGGCTATTGCTAAATGCTATTTGGAAAAAAAATATGTAATGACAAATTCAGTAATGCCGTTCAGTCCGCAAGTCAAAGAAACTGTTCTAACAAACAATGTTCTCTAAGAACTAGAAAGCTCTCCAACGTGTGTGGTTTACATGTTTGTAAAAACTGTTTTCTCTCTATACATTCAAAAGAATAGAATAAAATATAAAAAATATAAAAAATATAAAACATAAAAAAAATATATAAAAAAAAAGAAGAAGGTTCTCTTGCATCGTCTACCTCCCCGTGGTGAGAACTAGGCAACACTATATTTTACTACATATTTATAGTGGCAGAATGACGATTATACAGTCTTCAATCCATTCAACGTTTTGTGTGTTTATGTAACGCATAATTTCAAAATTTTTGTTCTCGAAAAAAATACACTTTACGAAAAAATTTTATAAAATAAAAAGTGCTAAGAATCATTCAAAGAATACGTATGATTTTTTTCAGAAGTTTTTGAGACATTTTTTTATTTTTCAAAAATGTTAAAAATTAACAAAATTCAAAATTGGTTCAAAAACTTCTGAAAAAATTCATACGTATTTTTTGAGTGATTCTAAGCATTTTTTGTTCTATAACATTTTTCCGTTAAGTTGATACATTTCGAGAAAAAAAATCATGAAGTTTAACATTACGCTGTTTCACAAAATCCGCCATTTTGGAAAAGCTAAAAGGGGAAAACAGATTCACAACCAGTGTTTTGGAAATGCCAGACATTCGGACCGCGATTTCTAGCGGTAATATGATTATCCAAAAACAGGAACAGTAACAAAATTGATTTGAAAAAAAAAATTTTATTAAATTTTTTGACTTTTTTTTTAAAAAACTCAAAAATAATACACTACTGACCTTTTTTTACAAAATAAGTTGCAGATTCTGAAAGAGCACCCTCGAAAACCCCCTATATAGGATTTTGGATAAAAATGACTTTGTTTTTCCAATAGAATTCTGTACTTGAAAATGTGTGCACAAAAATGTGCATTTGCGCGTTAATGGGTTAAACTCGTAGTTTTCGATATAAGGGCGAAACTTCTGTATCGCCCAGACAACCGCAAGGCACTCCCTTTCTGTGACGCTGTAGTTTCGCTCCGTCGGGGTTAACACCCGGCTCGCGAACCTGATCACTCGCTCTTGCGTCTCTACTTCCTGTAGCAGCACCGCGCCAAGGCCTACATCGCTCGCATCCATCTGCACGATGAAGAGGCCGTTGGGATCAGGGCGATGTAAGACCGGGGCGATCATGATCATCGCCTTCAACAGCTCGAAGGCGCTCTGCTGCTCGTCGAGCCACTCGTACTTCTGGTTCTTCTTTGTCAGACTCGTGCGTGGCTCGACGATTGTGGCATAATTCGGATTGAACTTCCTATACCATGATGAAGTGCCCAGGAATCGGCGCAGCTGCCTCAGATTCTGCGGCTGCGGAAAATTTTTGATGGGCTCTATCTTGGTCGGGTTCGGCTTCGTGCCGTTCCGGTTAATCAAGGAGCCCAAATGTGCTACCTCTTGCTTGCAGAAGACACATTTTTCTGCGTTGAGAGTTAGTCCAGCGGTGACGAGCCTTTCCAACACCATTTTCAAGCACTTCTTATGCTCCTTGAACGTTTCTGCGACTATGATGATGTCGTCGAGGTAGGCGTAGACGTAAGGCTCCAGCTTGGGTACAAGCACTTGGTCAATGAGCCGCTGGAAGGTAGCCGGCGCATTCGTCAGTCCGCACGGTATCTGCCGGAACTGGAACAGGCCCAGTGATGGGTCGCGCCTCCTCCGCTAATGGTATCTGATGGTACGCGCTCTTGAGGTCGAGCGTGGAGATGAACTTCGCGTCCCTTAATCTCCGCAGAATATCCTGCATATTCGGCAGAGGATAGACGTCGGGTTCGGTGACTGCTTCACCTTCCGCAAGTCATTGCAGAACCATCGTGTGCCGTCGCTCTTCGGTGTCATCACGACGGGGCTCGACCAATCACTCTTGGAAGGCTCAATGATGCCTTGGTTGAGCATTTTGCAAACCTGGCGATGCATCTCCTCCTGCACCTTATCCGACACTGGATAATGGTGCTGTTTGATGGGTCGAGCGTTTCCTACGTGAATCTCATGCTTGACGCCTTTGACGCAACCTAGTCCTGGCGGGAGCTTGCCTCGTCCACCATGACCTTCAGCTCCTCTCGCTGAAGGTTCGTAGCGTCCTCCAGCCCAATTGCCGCTACCGAGCTAGGATCGGGGTTCAAGCTGGCTACCTCCAGCTTGACATAGGCTTCCGTCTCCTTACAGAATAGCCTATCCGTATCCGGGTCTAGTACGGCCCTGAACGCTCGTACAAAGTTGACGCCTAAGTAACAGTCGGCATCCAAGTACGGCATTATGGCGACTCGGATATCGCGGGTGAGGCCAGCCACAGTGATGGGCAGCATCATGTGGCCTAGCAAGGAGCTGAGGCTTCCATTCGCTAACCTTATCCCTCTTTTTTCGGACGCTACAAACTCCCGGTCCAGCGCTGTCGCTAGTTGGAGTCCGACAGAGCCCATCACCGTCGTGGATGCTCCCGGATCCAACAGCGCGCGGAGATTAAACTCGACGACCTCAATTTGCAGTCACCACCTTGTCTCTGTGTCGGTCCGTTTCTTCGCTGAGGCCTCTCCTCGGCTTGCAATCGGCGAGGGCGCCGCTGACTCATTCGCGGCAGGGCGGCTATCGCACGCGGCCAACGCGCTCCCTTTCCCGTTTCCTGCGCAGTTAGGGCAATAGCGCGCCATATAGCCGACAAGGCAGCATGAGTAGCAACTCGGCGGCGGCCTTGGCCCTTTTGGAGGGTTACCCTTGGGGCTTGCGGAGGGCGCGGAGCCGTTCGGTGGGCTGATCGCCTTTGCCTCCTGCCTGGGGGGGCCTCCTTGCCCCGCCATGCCCAGATGGCTGGTTATCGCGCCCTCTGCGCGGTCCAGGGGGCGTATTTCGCCTGGAGCGCTCTCCTCCGGTGCTTCGCCGGTCGGAAAGACTCTCGCTCAGCACTCGCCGAAGCATTTCCTCCAAGCCCTCCAGTTTGGCGTCCTTCTCGACCACCGTGGCAGCCACTTTGCCTTCCTTGGCATCGCCTTTAGGCTTTCGTGGCGCGTCGGTGTCTGTGGGCGGCTTATACGCCATTTCAGGCAGTAACGCAGCTGTTGGCGGTAGGGGAGGTCGAAACGTCTTTGAGATCTCCAACGTTTGCTCCGCGTCCACTGCCAACTCCAGTAGCTCCTCTACTGTGCTGAAGTCTGTCCTACGGACCATCACTTGCAGCTGCGGCTGTAGGTTTCGGTGCAGCTGGTCCAGCTGTTGGTCCGAGCTGGGGGCGGCGATGTTTTCCTTACTATCGCGATGAGGTACGTGATATAATCTCTCATGGCCTCGTCTGCCCCTTGGGTGCGGTTGTTAGCCTCTGCTATCATACATACGATCATATCATGCATACGAGTGTTTCGCTGCAGTCACGAAGTTTTTCCACGTGGCCTATTTCTCTTTCCCGTTACGGTACTACGTGACCGCTGCCAGAAGGCGAAGCATCTCTCCTGGCTGCGCTTGCTGTTCGTCGCTGTTTTCTTCATCTTCGTCGCTCTGGTGCCGCCGGGGTTGTTGCGTATTCCGCGTGCGTTGTTCCTTCGTCTGTTAGGTGTCTTCATTGTCCTTGTTGCTAGCCGTGGCGTCTGGGTGTAGTGTATATTGGGCGTCGGCCACGGCCTCCGCCGTCGTCTTAAGCAGTAATACTTGCTCGCTCTTGAGCAGGACGTCCAGTGGAATTGGATCCCAGTTTGATGCTTCCATCAAGGAGCCGTCGTCTTCTGAGAGGATTCTGCGTAAGAGGTTTTCTCTTAATGCCATCTTCCGGGCGATTACATCGCCCGGCCCCTCAGGCTCCTCAAACTCTTGAGGTGCATAATTGCCCAGCACCTACTGGCTCAGCCTATACATCCTCAGGAACGAGGCATCCTGTCGCCTCAATTGCAACTCCGACATGTAGCTGTCGGTCTCACTTGGGAAGATCGACAACACCCAATCCTCCACGGCTGCTTGGATATCGTAAGACATCGCTCGGAGGTTGTGTGTGTGCAAGGGGATTTTAGGCTATTTTAACCGTAGCTTATAAGTGCTTTTGCACTGCCAGTGGTATCCTTCACAAGGTACCTACTGGATTACCACTGGCTCAGGGGGTAACGCTCTTCCAACTGGTGGTTTGGTCGCCGTACTCTAAACTGAGGTAAAATCGCTTTTAGCAACTTGCCTGGAAGTTGTGTCCCTTTTTGCGTAATGCATAAGGGAATTCACGGCCAAAAACAAGAAAATTGCTGAGCGAATGCTTTCAGCTATCCCTCGCATGAACGTTTACGCGAATTAACCCTTAAAAGCGAAAATTTCGCCGAAATCCCTTTTAATTTGGCAATTGGGTACGGAATCCGTTATTTTACTCCACAGCATTCACGTGTATTGACGAGCAAAGAGATAAAACCCTAAACCTATTTTAAACCGTTTTTAGTACCTGATATAATAAATAATTAATAATTAATTGCTAACTAATCTCTTTGCTGTCCTCACTGTGTACTTCAACAAATGCTCGGCCTTCACAAGCAATATTCCTCACTAAGTACGTGCAGGCCGGGTTATTTCCTCCAAGCAAGGTTATGAACCACCAGTTGGTTACCCTTGCACACACTATACACTTATATAATAATTAATTATCACCGCGATAATTAATTATTCGCAACGCGCGTCTCGACCTGTTTCGAAAATTAACTAACTACTATAAAATTCTCCGTTCCCTAATCTATTGTGCTGCAACACGTTAATGGGCGCCACTTGTAACGGGTTTAATTTACGCGAGGGTATTAATCCCTCTCTGCGATGCGCGAAGGTAATGTACGAGCGTCTACTACGCCCGGGACAGGTCGCCGTTGTAGAAGGACCCGTACACCGGCAGGAGCACGGCGGCACAGGTTCCGAACAGGCGCGCCCGGCTTCTATTGTAGAAGGCTTAGGCCGCTTTCTACTAGAGCCGGCACTCCGCTCTGCCGCCACTGCCAACTTCGGCGCACGAATCACCAGCGGTTAGCTATGAAATAATCTTACCTACCTTCGCCGGTGTTCCCGGACAACGCCGCTCAGGGTAACCTGAGCGACTTTAACTTACAATACGCTGTTGATGATGCTCCTCGAGGAGGTGATGCCTCCGACTAGCTGCAGCTGCTAAAAACGTAGAGGGTGGTATTCGGGAGGATAGGGAACGGTTACTCGCAAAATAAAGAACGCGTTATTACAAGAAGATAGATAAAAAATGCAAAAGAAATGTTTTATTGAAATCAAATATGACGCGCTCAGGGGAGCGAAGCCCGCACAAACTATCGCGCGCAGGCCGAGACTTTACGCGGAGCCGACTGGTTGCCCAGCCGGCATGACCGTGCCGCGAAATGCCACGAAATGGCCGCCGCACGCGCGTACACGAGGCCGCTCGCCTCAATGCAAGCGGCGTTGGATTGCCGCGAAACACCAAACACTCGCCAGCCGCTCGCACGGAGAAACCTCCGCGGCGTGTATAAAAGAACGCAAGACTTACGTTTGGAGCTGGCCAGCTCACGCAATTACTCCTCGGCGAGGCGTCGGGCCTCGTGGCGTCTCGCTCTTCACTGCCGAAGGATCCCTCGTTCTCTCTCTTTTCTCTCTCTTTCTCCTCGCTAGCTGCTCAGCCGGATGCTGGCTGCAGCCAGCGTTGCGTGGCGCGAGATCGGGTGGCACGAGTGGAGGCGCGGAGGGCACTGCACGCACTTTTTTTACACGGCACTGGCGGAGTGCGAAGAGCACATGTGCTCGCCTGTTGAGCGTTAGGACGAAGATGGCCGCGGCGTTGTTTCTCAAGCGGCGCGGCGGCTTCCCTTGTTCTTCTCCGCGTGACTCCCGAGAGAGCCGCGCGGCGCGCTATCAGTCGCGATACGTGCAAGCGCACGAGATTCAAATCTCGCGATGATGTATGCGCTACGATTATCCCTTTATTCATGCGCCCGTTACAATACATAATATCTATATCACACGCAAAATTGTCTATCAATCTGTAGCTGATTCATCAAGCCGTTCTCGAGAAATTACGATTTGGAAAAAAATTTTTTTAAATCTTAACCCAAATATCTCTGAAATTTATGGATTAATCATTTTGCGCAAAGAACTCAGCCAGAAACTATTCAAAATCTACCTCTACAAGGAATTTTGAAGCAATTAAGTCAATTTTACTCCAGTAATCGTTGGACATACAAAACTCATTTCTTTTAATTTTCAATGTTTACGTTTTTGTTAATAACAAAAGAACCCTGATAGCTAGAAAAATTATTTTTGTAGAAAATATAAGTATTTTAATTCTCATTCGAATGCTTCCCATCCGACTCAGATACATAGAGCCGTTCTCGAGAAATTACGATTTGAAAAAAAGGTTAAAAAAATTTTAACCTCAAATATCTCTGAAACTTATGGATCAATCATTTTGCCCAACGAACTTATCCGAGAACTATCCAAAATCTACGTCTACAAGAAATTTTGAAGCGATTAAGTCAATGTTACGCCCGTAATCATTGGACATACAAAACTCATTTTTTTCTTTTTCAATTTTTTTCTCAAAAACTAACCAAAAGAATCGATTCAATTTTTACAGATTATAGTTATTTATATTCTGCATTATCATGATTTTTCTGAAAAAATTGACCGTTTAGTTTGGGAGTTATAAGCTTTAAAAAGAAAAAGTTTTTGTTAATAACAAAAGAACCGTGATAGCTAGAGAATTTTTTTTTTTTGAAAATATAGGTTTTTTCATACTCTTTCGAATGCTACATATCCGACTCAAAAATTTAAATCCAATCATTAAAAAAATTCAAAAATAAATTTTTTGAAAATCAAAAATTCGACATAAAACAAAAACGAATCAGTGAATCATAAAAAATTATTTACTTCCCGAATTCGGAATAAAGAAAAAAATGAGCCTTGTCCTGTTAAAATCGACCGCGTAGATCCGGAGATAAAGCGGTATACGCGCGCACGCGCGCACACGCGAGCGCATACACACACAAACACACACACACGCACGCACGCACACATACAGACATTTTCTAAAATCATGTGATACAAACTTCTAACACCTCTAATCATGTCTCTAGAGCGATTTAACGAAACTTAAAATTTTACTATTATAAAGCTTCCTCTAAGAGGAAGCAGTAAATGGACATACTTGACTATAGCTAAACGCAATTGATTTTCAAAAATTAATAATTCTTGAGTCTAATGACTATAAACGGTTGAATAAAAGATTTGATATTGTTAATAATAAATGATAGTTGTTAATTTAAAAATTTAACAATAATTTGTGTTAAGGCGTGCTAACGTTGTGCCAAACTGTGAGCATATGTGCTCAATTGTGCCGATGTATGTTAAAGTGTGTTAAACTGTGCACAACTGTGCCAAATAATCAAGGTAAATTTATTTTTAATGGCTAAAAGCTTTTTGTGCTAAACTGTGCCAAAGTGTGTTAAAATGTGCAAAAGTGTTCCAATTTATGCCAAACATGTGTAAAATGTCCGAAATCTACCTGCTTGAGCACACTTTTGCACAGTTTCGTATAGTTTGACATACTTTGCACAGTTTCACACACTTTAGCACTCTACGGAACAAACATTTTTTCCACCAGGGTTACTCTTAATATTATTACGGAATTTGATATTATTAATTCATTTGGTTATATAAAATATTATTTTTCAAGCTCTTGTTCGAAATTGTGTTACCGAATTTTTTATCGTATTACATATTTTAGAATTAATTTTGAAAATTTTTTACAATAACGGTCAGTTCCTTCCCCTACCAAGATCATAAAATGTTACGTAAACTATAGCCGGAATATTTTGTAGTGGATTCGTTCTGGGTACTTATTTTAAATGTTATAATGGGTAGATAAAAACTCAAAATGCCTACATAAAGTTGGTTTTGAAAAAGAAACAGTTCGACCTAACCTGGGGAAGTTATGGCGGAATCACTCATATGCTTATGGAGGGATGTACGACCAAGTCTATATCACTCGTGAAAAGCTGAACGATTCCTTACATCATTAACTTTAAAATGCAACCTTATCTTTAATAATTAATATATGAAAAGTCGTTGACTGATGCGAATAAGTGAGAACATTCAATAATTTTTTAGTGAATATTTACATATTGAAGATGTGTAATAAAATTTCACTGCGTAATAAGTGAATATTTACTAAGAAATTAGTCAATTTTTTTACTTATTCACACCTTAACTACTTTTCACACATTCATTTTTAGAGACTTGATGAAGATGGAAATAGATCACAGAAAAAAGTTATGTGTAATTAAATTTGTTTTTAAAGAAAAATCCGGTTTTCTCATTCTTAAGAAAGTTTCAAACATAGAAAATAGAGATAGCGGAAATATCAGTAACGGCCATCAAATAATCGAAATCCCAAGTCGAAGAAAATATCGTAGATAACTACAAAAAGATTTTGTACATTTACGTAGAAAAATGGTTTAGCAAATGGGACATATATATGCAATGGGAGACTTAAGTCACAAATCGTATACTATTTTATGACAGAAGCCCGCTCTGACGCCTATCCATGCCTTAAGCGAACCATTTTGCACCGTGAGGTTAGCGCTCAAGCGTTAGCGAGCTTCGCTCGTACAAAAAGTTACATGAGCTAAAATAGTATATTACGCACCTGAGGAGGAAAAGACTTGAACAGTCCACAGCTCGTATAAATTGACACCCCAGCCGAAGGCGAGGTTGTCAATTTACACGAGCTGTGAGCTGACCAATTTTTCTCCCGTGGTGCGTACTATTTTCCGTCATACCCGGGCCGAAAACACCACATTCACGTTTTTGAGCCGGGAGTGAAAGTGATACTTTCGGCCAGGGTATGGCGAAAATCTTCTTACGCACCAGTATCAAACCGTATTTTATATACCACGAGAGCTGAATAATCATATTGAAGTTATGATTTTGAGGTTACAGTGGTATAAAAGTTTATTTTATTCGTCAGTCTCAGTTGTGCATTTGAAAATTTGAAAATTTTATTATTTCGGCATTTTTACCCTTCGGCATTATTAGCTTACGGTTATTATTTTTTCTGTGGAAATAAATGTGGTAAATTTTATTCGGTAAAATATATTCGGCATGTTTAGCTGTAGGAATATTTTTTTTCTTGTATTCTTATAATCTGCTTTTATAACTTTCTTTAATAACTGAATTCTTCAGTTTCACCATTCTGTATATCTTGTTGTATTCATAATCATTATCGTTTTATTAATATTTATGCAAAATTGAATTCGACAATATTCACTGTTCAGCAAGATTAACTGTCGGTATAATATATTCGGTATTTTTAACTTTCGGCAAAAATATTGTAGAAAACCTATCCCCACCCCGATTATTGCATGGTATTATTAATATATAATTTATGCGTGGGATCACTTGCGTAGCGCATGAGTATAGCATTATTAAGATATGAGGTACATTTATGTCGGCGTGTGAGAGAGAGAGAGAGAATGTATGCGCAGCGCCATCACACGGATGATTGTACTGGCGAGCAGCCGAGCGGGAGCTCACTCATTTGTCGTCCTCCGCACGATGGGGTAGTAAGAAGGAGATTTGTACTAGGAAGAAAAGTGTGTCAATAAAGTATTGGGAATTGTTACTGTTCACAAGTGTGTGGTTTATTGAACAAACCCTATTCAATCATTAACATGGCAGCAGTGTGCATGGTTTGTATTCAGTGTCGGTACTGTCTCTCTCTCGAGAGCAGTCACGCACTTTAATTCCATGAAAGGGATAGTGTTTTTAAGTTGAGCGCGTGGTAAGCGCAAGAACAAAGGAAAACACATGAGAATGAAAGAAGAGCCTCATACTTGAGGCTCTGAGAAAGTGAAAAGACAAGCGAAACTGAAAGTGAAGAAGAGTTTTTTGATACTGAAAATAAAGAGGTAAAAAGTGAAAAGACAAGCGAAACTGAAAGTGAAGAAGAGCTTTTTGATACTGAAAATAAAGAGGTAAAAAGTGAAAAGACAAGCGAAACTGAAAGTGAAGAAGAGTTTTTTGATACTGAAAATAAAGAGGTAAAAAAGGAAGTTCCTGTTGAAAGTAAGATGGCTTCGGAAAACAAACGATTCACGTTACAAGTATTTGATAGGACACACTATGATAAATGGAAGTACAAGTTGAAATTATTCCTCGAATTTAAAGAGCGCAATGAAGTTATAGAAAATGATATAAGACCGGAAGCGATAACAGAAGTCGAGTGGAAAAGGAAAGAAATAAAAGCCAAAAATTATATAGTGAACAGTGTGACGAATACACAACTAGAATTAATTATCTCAGAAGGAACTGCAAAGAAAATGGTTGCTAAGATTGATGAAAATTACTTAGTTAAAAGTAGTGCTGTGCAATAATTATGCAAGAGAAGACTACTCGATTTGAAAATGAAAGAATGTGAGAACCCGGCAGACTTTTATAATAACTTTGAAAAATTAGTGAACGAATTAAAAAATACGGGAGAAAATATGACGAAAGAAGATAAATTGAATTACTTCTTACTAACGCTGCCAGAAAGTATGTCACATATGGTTGAAAATGACAAAACAGTGGAATTTGTAAAGTCAAAATTGGAATTTGAATTTAAGAAAAGACAAGGTGAAAGTGAAAATTCGAGATCAAACGCGTTTACGTTTGAAAAAAGAAAATAAGAAAAAAGGACATGTTATGTATACGGCAGTGTAGGGCACATACAGTAGGATTGCCCGAAGAAAAACAATTCGTGGAATCAAGGGACGCCGCAACGAGGTGGCAGTAGAGGAAGCCGTGCGCCACAGAGAGGAGGGGGCAACGGCAGAGGCTACTCGCAACAGCGAGGAGGCGCTAGCGGGCGTGGAGCCAACCAATAGCGCGGATCGAGTTTCAACCAGCATGGCAGTGGCAGGTACGGACAACGCGGCCGAGGCACGAGAGCTAGCGACGACGGAAGCCAAGCTGAGCGAGGCGCGAAGAAGAGCGAAGCATTTAGCATGTCGGTACAGGTTAGGTCTGCGCAAACTGATAACGGTAATAAAATAGAATGGATTTTAGACAGCGGATGCTCAGACCATGTGGTCAATAATGAAAATTATTTTAGCGATTCGATTGTATTAAAAGAACCGGTTAAAGTAAAAGTAGGTGATGGTAGACTTTTGAAAGCAACTAAAATAGGACATGTAATGAGTAAGTTTAAAGCATTTGATAATGAGACAAATATTGAATTGAAGAATGTATTTTATGTTAAAGATATGGACAGAAATTTAATAAGTTTTGCAAAAGTAACGGATAATTATAAAGTTGTATCTATTGGAGATAGTTCAAAAATTTATAATAAAGAAAACAAAATAATTGCAATAGCTTGGAAAAGTAATAAAATTTATAAAATGACTAGTTATTCAGAAAAGAATATAGAATCAAATTTAGTAAGAAAAGATAATGAAAAAATGTCTTTAAAAGAGAAATGGCATAGAACATTAGGACACGTTAACTTTAGTTATTTACGGGGATACCAACAAACAGATGCGTTGGACGATATTTATTCTCCAGTAGCGAAAATACAAACGTTGAAAGTATTATTGTCATATTGTTGCCAAATGGACTTTTTATAGAACAGATGGATGTTGAGACGGCATTTTTAAATGGGAAGGTTAAGTCGAAAGTAGTTGTTAAACAGCCTCAAGGTTATGAGGATGGAACTGAAAGAGTATGTATGTTGAATAAAGCATTGTATGTTTTGCGTGAGAGTCCCAGAGCTTGGAATGAGTGTCTGGATGATTATTTAAAATCATTAGGATTTATAAGAAGTGAATATGACTATTATTTATATACGTTGATAGATAAAGATGAGATTATATATTTGATTATATTTGTAGACGACCTTTCGATTTTCTGTAAAAATAGACAAAATTTAGATTCTATTAAAAGTACGTTAAAGGAAAATTTCAGATGAAAGATTTAGGAAGAGTGAGTATGTATTTAATTATTAATATAGAGTATGATGAAAAGAAAAATGAGATGTCATTGGATCAGGAAAAATATATAGAGTCATTAGCTAGAAAATATCAGATTGAAGAAGCTAAATTATATAGAACGCCAATGGAATAGAATTTAAAGTTAGAACCTGCGGAAGAATCAAATGAGAAAATAAAGTATAGGAATTTGATAGGAGCGCTTTTGTATATTAGTTCAGGAACTAGATTAGATATAAGCTATAGCGTAAATTACTTAAGTAGGTTTCAAAATTGTTTTGATGAAACGCATTTTAAATATGCTTTAAGAATTTTAAAATATTTGTATTTTACCAAAGATTTAAAATTAAGATATATGAAAAACGATACAGATGTTCTTGAATGCTATGTTGATGCAGACTGGGCATGTGATAGCGTAGATAGGAAATCGACAACTGGTTATATTGTAAGAATGTATGGAAATGTGATTAATTGGAAATCAAGAAAACAAGGAAGCGTAACTAAGTCATCGACAACTGCAGAATATGTTGCACTGTCAGAAACAGTAAGCGAAGTATTATTGATAAAGGACTTGTTAAATAACTTTAAGGTGAAAATTGAGAAACCCGTAAATATGAATGAGGATAACTCAGGTGCAGTTAGTATTGCTAAGTATGGAAATATTACTAAGAAATCAAAGTACATTGAAGTACATTACCATTTTGTAAACGAGAATTATGAAAAGGGCTTAATTGAAATTGTAAAAGTTAGTTCAGAGAAAAATGTTGCAGATATTTTGACAAAAGCTCTTGGGCGAGTAAGATTTGAAAATTTGAGGAGTTTATTGAATTTAATTTAAAGAAATATTATATTACGGACAACATAAATGTAAGGAGGCGTATTAATTAAGATATGAGGTACATTTATGTCGGCGTGTGAGAGAGAGAATGTATGCGCAGCGTCATCACACGGATGATTGTACTGGCGAGCGGCCGAGCGGGAGCTCACTCGTTTGTCGTCCTCCGCGCGATGCGGTAGTAGGGAGGAGATTTTTACTAGGAAGAAAAGTGTGTC
This sequence comes from Torymus aiolomorphi, assembly GCA_036365515.1. Classification (NCBI taxonomy): domain Eukaryota; kingdom Metazoa; phylum Arthropoda; class Insecta; order Hymenoptera; family Torymidae; genus Torymus; species Torymus aiolomorphi. The sequence continues at coordinate 60,834,761 of CM070877.1, read as the reverse complement.
AATAAAGTATTGGAAATTGTTACTGTTCACAAGTGTGTGGTTTATTGAACAAACCCTATTCAATCATTAAAAAGTATACTCGTACTACTTTTCCTATCGAGTTATGCAATGTTCGAGCCTGTACCGTACCATGCTGAGACATGCGTGTGCAAACTCGAACTTTGCACACGATAATAGAAAAAGAATTAAACAACAGTACGATATAGATACTTTTTTTTAAAACGCCAACTCTTCACGAACTAATTGGAATTGAAGTATTGAAGAGTACATTAATTATTTACAGTTGATTAGTGCGGCGCCAAATATACAATAAATTCATAATTAATACTAAAAGAATTCTCTGGCAGGCTTTTTCAGCGTGTCGTATGAAGTAAAAAAAAACACATTACGAATATCGGTTAAGAAAAGAATTAAACAGTACAATATGAATACTTTTTCTTAAAAACGCGAACTCTTCACGAACTAATTGAAAGTGAAGTCTTTACGAGTACATCAATCATTCAGGGTTGTTCACTACGGCATTAAAATATGCAGTAAATTCATAATGAATACTAAAAGAATAAAAATTTTTTAACTCAAGTTGACGCAAGCTACTAAAAGTCAAAAAAGAATTTATCTTTCTTTTTGTTCTCGTATATGAAGTAAACAAGAACACATATTACGAATATCGGTTAAGAAAAGAATTAAACAACAGTACCATATGAATATTTTTGTTTAAACGCGAACTCTTCACGAACTAATTGGAATTGAAATCTTTACGAGTACATCAATTATTTACAGTTGTTTAGTGCGGCATCAAAATATGCAATAAATTTATAATTAATGCTAAAAGAATTGTCTGGCTGGCATTATCAGCGTGTCGTATGAAGTAAAAAAGGACACATTATGAATATCGACTAAAGAAAACGAATTACACAACAGTGTAATATGATTTCTTTTTTTTATTAATACGAACTGTTTTGTTCCTGGAGTATCTTAAACTTAATGAAAATGGACAAAATATCTTAATGAGTACTTAAATTGGTAATTGAACTTATTAAGAATATGAAATGAATACTTATGAACGGAGATAGAAAGATTCTAAAATAATTATAAGTGAATACTTTGAGGACAAATTATTCTTATTTGGCGAATTCATCAGAATACTTCTGTAGTCTTTATGAACTCTTTATGAATTATCGGTGCTGTCTGCGTTATTATGTCTGAAAACCGAGTTCAATGTCCAAAGAAATCCAAAATAGTCACGACCAGAAATATTTAAGGTTACAAATTTCATTTACATTTTCCAATAGCATTTTCTAAAAGAATATATTATATATTGACACAAAATTTTAACTACTTGTTACACTAATCATATACAACATTGTGTTAAAATTTCAAAACATTACCTTTCCTCGTTTTTGTTAAAAATATTATTTATTTTGTTCTATTGTAAGTAAATTTAGATTTTTACTATCACAAAGTTTTCTTTAGGAGAAAACAAAATAAATCCTATCCGGCCCAAATTGGTTTGAGAGATCCTCAGATATTTCGGGATATACACACACGTACGCAACCACATAAATATTCTTTAAAAATAGTGTATTTCATATCGCAATATCGTATAAAAATATTTTTTCCAGTTTTCTGTAAATTTTGCTACCATCACAAATCGTTCTTTAGCAGGAATCATTACTGAATTAATCAGTTTATTTTTATTTGAATAAGAAAATCGTTCGTGAAGATTAATTCAGGTAGTAAATAAACGGACTCTAACGAACTAATGTGTTTTCGACCTTTATTTCGTCAGTTTATTTTTAAATCATGTATACTGGATTTTATTAATTATATTCTAGAAAGTTGAACAACATGTATGTGTGCTTGTATGTTAGCTTCATTAAATTAACATTTTAGAAAGCTCATAAATATGCGTTTATATTTGCTTCATTAAATCAAGATTTTAGAACGGTAAAAACCATGCATACGCAAATGATATAATTCTAAAGTAGTTAGAATGTTTCTTATCTCTTTCGCTTCCCATTTGCATTTTACATGCAAGTGTGAAAGAGTGCAGTTGCTTCTACTTAATATTATTTAAGAAACAAAGCTAAATCAATTTCAAATTGAAAAATATTTTCATGATAATATTATCCGATAGCTACTATCTTTAAAAATTATTTTAATAATGTTCATGTTCAAAATTATTCGTAGAAATCCACACGTATTTTTATGCAGTCCACGCGGTTTTATACACAAATCTGTACAAATCTTAATTGCAATAACATATAGTTTTACATTGTAGAAAATAGTTTTTTATGGTTGATTTTTTTTTCAGCAAGTTAGTGCTCAATCTGTTGATGATTATACACAACAATTGTGTTTTATTAATGACGAATACTCCCATAAAATTCCTACGTATAGAATTTTAACTAATACGTATTTGGAGAAGTTGCCGGACATGGAAGCTCAAAAAGTAATTTTATATGTTAAGTTATCTTATAATTTATTTATTTGAATAAAGCAGATTTATGATAATCAGCTTTTTCTCAATAAAGAGCTGATATTTATATCAATCTAAAATTTATGGCTTATGCTAATCATTTATTAACTAAGAATCATAATACTTTTAATTAGTTTATTGCTAATAATGTTTCCATTTCACTTTTTACTTTAACTTTCGAAAAAACAAAAGCTAAATTTTATTAAATGTTCTAAAAATGCGGTTGAAGTGCATAAAATAATCTTAGTGGCTCCTACGTAATCTTTAAAAGTAAGACATTTATGAAACTTAATACTACTTTTTATTTCACAAAAAACATGTACATTCTTTAATATCTCTAAATAGGAAAAATTTATTGTTTTTTACTTAGTTTATACCTCCCTTTTTATAAGCTAATGTGGAGAGAGAAAGAGAGAGGGGAGGGGTGGCGGGGAGGGAGGGGAGGGAGGGGGAGGGAGGGGTAGAGGGGGAAGGGAGGGAGGGAGGGAGGGGGAAGGGAGTGATGGGGGGGAGGGGGTGGGGCGGAGAAAGAGAGCAGCGCGCCGCTCGCTGCTGCTTGACTTAACTATACTCATGCACGCACTGGGGATGGGAGACGTACATGTGTACTCTCAGCAGACTCGGCGACAAATAGTAGTTACACTGGTACAATATATATGTATCACATTTTTCAATAATTACAACTATAAATTACAGTCCAATTCCAACACTTCTGACCTCTATCAAATACACAGTACCTCTCCAATCTATATGTCAATATATGAGCAATTCCTGGGAAATTTCCCTTTTACGTCGCCAAAAAAAGTGAAAAATTTTTTTGAATGCACACTTACCACACAAGGTTTTTCTCGTTTCTTGAACCTTACAGAACGTGAAAAAGCGTGTGTTCCAAGCCGATTGAGTGGTATCATTTTTTTACAGCACTTAATTTTTCTTATGGAAATTTAACGTGGGAAAATGGGTGAAAAGTTGTCATTGATGATGAACCAATAACAAGCTATTGAAGAGACCAAACCAAATTCCACAAAAAAGCGATTAAAGTTGAAGAACAGAGCTTTAATTTGAGAGGGCAATCGTTAAAATCGGTCAATTTGGTGCAAAGCTATGTGAATTTGAAAATGAATGGAAAGTGCGAAAAATGGCAAAAATTTTAAGAATTACGATGATTTGGCAAAAATCGCTCATTTTTGGTCATTATTTGCCATTTTCAAATTCACGTAGCTTTGCACCAAATCGACCGATTTTAACGATTGCCCTCTCAAATTAAAGCTCTATTCTTCAACTTTAATCGCTTTTTTTGTGGAATTTGGTTTCGCCTTTTCAATAGCTTGTTATTGGTTCATCATCAATGACAACTTTTCACCCATTTTTCCCATGTTAAATTTCCATAAGAAAAATTAAAAGTGCTGTAAAAAAGTGATACCACTCAATCGGCTTGGAACACACGTTTTTTCACGTTCTGTAAGGTTCAAGAAACGAGAAAAACCTTGTGTGGTAAGTGTGCATTCAAAAAAATTTTTCACTTTTTTTGGCGACGTAAAAGGGAAATTTCTCAGGAACGTTCTACTCAGTTTGAAAAAAAAAAATTGAATCTTGAAAAAAAGAACTTTCACTTCCTTTGTACAACTTTCATTTTCTTCGAATACATTTTTGTTTTAGATATTGAAGAACATGTGAAAGAGAGCGTATGTCCATGTCTTACTAGCACATCTCTTACTAACACATCAATATTTTGAAAGCGTGTTGCATTGAGAAATCAAACGTGTGAGCTTTAGCGCTATTTATGTAAGCGATGTATAACGCTGAATATAATAACGCATAGAAATCCAGAAATGGTGTAATTTTCAATTGATTAACGTGCCATGGTAGCATAATAGCTTTTATCGCTAGCGAAAGGCGATAAAAATTATTAGAAAGTATCGCTTTTCGTTACTGCGTATGCACAGAACGCTTAACTCGTGTTTTTTATAGGCGTTATTTTCACAGAATATTACGCCGGGAGGTCGCGCGTTTTTGTTGCTCTCGTCTGTAGAATCGTGCTGCTAATTCCACCTCGCTGGGATTGATTAACTGACTCGCACCTAGCCCGTTGCCATATGTCATATATAAATATAACATTGTTATTTACAAAAGGAAATGATATAATTAATTTTTTTAAATACGGAGAAGTAATATGTTTTTAGTTTTGAAGCGATCTGATCGTTATCGTTTCGGCTGTCTTGCACAGAAATCGTGAAGGAATTTCAGAATACATTCATTATTTGAACAGTTATCTTTTCCTTATTAAATAAACGCTGTAAACGAAGGAAGATTTCGTTCCTCTACAAAATAAAATGGAAAGGGCCAAGCAAGTTGTAAAAAATAACGTTTCTCGATTGAGTTTTCACTAAAAATAAACTTCTTTCGAGGAGGTGATTAAAGTATTAAATAACAACATATATGTATATTTGAGGACTACACACGATCTAAACAACAAGATCTACACAACATATGCGTAATCTTTTTGTTGATATATTTGCGTTTTAATCAATCAGTGGTTCGTTAAACTCAATTCATATTACGGAATGTAATGATGTAGAACATAGTTCATAATAATAATAATTAATAAAACAATGAATTTAATAATTTAACTGGATTTCATTACTTTTTTATGCACAATTTTGTGAATTATTTTCACAACTTTGTAGAGCATGAACTTTCTTATTTTAAAATTATTTTGTTTTATTCTTACAAACTTAATTGACATGGATGATGGTGGGAGAAAGCGTGGAAGAATAAGTAATGACGATTAAATTTATTTTTCTTTATAATTTTTCATTTATGTTATTGTGTGGTGATAAATTAAAACCATGAATAATGATTTTGCTTCCTCCTAGAGGAAACTTTGTGATAGTAAATTTTTGAGTTGTTGTAAAAATATGTTATAATTGTGTTCCGAGGTGTTAGGAATCAAAATACATGGTTTTTGAAAAATGTCTGTATGCATGTGTGTCTGTGTGTGTGCGCGCGCGTGTATACGCCTGGATCTCAGCTTCTACTCGGTCGATTTTGACCGGACAGGTCTCATTTTTTTTGTTTTTTTTTTTGCGTGATAGCGGGTCAAAAATCCGTTTTCTGATTGGGGCGATGCGTTTTTGTTTTTTTTTTCAAATTTTCGATTTTCTCAAAACTGTTTTTTGATTTTTTTTAATGATAGGATCGAGTTATTCGAATCTGATGGGTAGCGTTCGAAAGAGAATTAAAATACCTATATTTTCTAAAAAAAAAAGTTACTAGCTATCACGGTTCTTCTGTTATTAATAAAAACGTGTTTTTTTTTAGAAGCATATAACTCCTATACTTAACGGTCAATTCTTTTGAGAAAAATCATGATAATACAGAATATAAATAACTATAATCTGTTAAAATTTGAATACATTCTATAGGCTAGATTTTGAGTAAAAATTTGAAAAATGAAAAAAATCAGTTTTGTATGTCCAACGATTACACGAGTAAAATTGACTTAATGGCTTCAAAATTTCTTTTAGAGGTAGATTTTTTATAGTTCTCGGTCGAGTTCTTTGGGCAAAATGATTGGTCCATAAATTTCAGAGATATTTAAGGTTAAACATTTTTTGACATTTTTTTTAAATCGTAATTTCTAGTGAACGCTCTATGTATCTGAATGGGGTGGGTGGCACTCGAAAGAGAATTAAAATACCTATATTTTCTAAAAAAATTAATTTTCTATCTATCACGGTTCTTTAGTTATCATCAAAAACAAAAACGTGTTTTTTTTTTAAACTTATAACTCCAATGATGTGTAACAAAATGAATTAAAATGTTTAAAAATTATATCTATTATAATCTATTATAATTATGAATTATGCATTATGAATGCATTATATTCTGCATTATTATAATTTATTTGTGAGTTATGAACTGTTTAAAAAAAAAACACTTCTTTGTTAATAACAAAAGAACAATGATAGCTATAAATTTTTTTTCTTAAAAAATATGAATTATGAATTATAAAAAAAAATACGTTTTTGTTAATAACAAAAAAACCGTGATAGCTATTTATTTTATTACAAAATATAGATATTTTACTTCTATTTTAAATAATAACTTTATTTATCAGCTCAAAATTTATATAAATTTCATATAAATAAATAATAAATAAATAAATAAATTTATAAATTAACAATTTTTATTATTCATAAATGAATTTAATTATAATTATGCAATACATCTTTAAAAAATAATAAATTTTGTTATTAAAAATTAATTAAAGGAATCAACAAATTACGGTTGTGGAAGCTACGGGCCAATGAATTGGCAGCGGTTTTTTTTTTCCTTATACAATATCCAGGAAACATGTATACTTGGCACATAATTAACATTGTAGAAGGTTCTTCTTAACGATTCCACACCTTTTTGAGGCTTTGATGCTTTATTAAGACTCATACATAGACTGTTCACGAGTGGCTTATTATTGCTTCCTCCTTGGGGAAGCTTTGTTATAATAAATTTTTGAGATGTTGTAAAAACATGTTATAATTGTGTTCCGAGGTGTTAGGAATCAAAATACATGGTTTTTGAAAAATGTCTGTGTGCGTGCGTGCGTGTGTTCTGAGGTGTTGGGAATCAAAATACATAGTCTTTGAAAAATGTCTGCGCGCGCGCGCGCGTGCGTGTGTGCGTGCGTGCGTGCGTGCGTGTGTGTGTGTGTGTGTGTGTGTGTGTGTGTGTGTGTGTGTGTGTGTTGGGCCGATGCGTTTTCGTTTTATTTCAAATTTTCGATCTTCTCAAAATTGTTTTTTGCTCATCTTTTGTTTGAATCTTAGCTTCTACTTTAGTTTACTACCTGAATCTTACTACCTGAATCTTACTACCTTTACTTAAAACTTACGTAAACCTTACGTAAAACTTTACTACCTGAATCTTAGCTTCTACTCGGTCGATTTTAACCGGACAGATCTCATTATTTTTGCTTTTTCTGTGTGATTGTGGATCAAAAATCCGTTTTTTGATTGGGCCGGTGCGTTTTTGTTTTATTTCAAATTTTCGATTGTCGCAAAATTGTTTTTTGCTTTTTTTAAATGAAAGGATCGAGATATTTGAATCGGATGTATAGCATTCGAAAGAGAATTAAATCACCTATATTTTCTAAACAAAAAAAAAACTAGCTGTCACGGTTCTTTTATTATTAACAAAAACGTGTTTTTCTAAAAAAGATTATAATTTCGAAACTAAACGATCAATTGTTTCGAGAAAAATCACAATAATGCATAATATAAATAGCTATAATCTGTAGAAATTTTAATTCATTCTCTTGGTTATTTTTTGAGAAAAAAAATGAAAAATGAAAAAATGAGTTTTGTGTGTCCAACGATTACGGGAGTAAAATTGACTTAATCGCTTCAAAATTCTTTGAAGAAGTAGATTTTGGACAGTTCTCGGTCGAGTTTTTTGGGTAAAATGATTGGTCCATAAATTTCAGAGATATTTGAGGTTAAAATTTTTTTAACCTTTTTTTCACATCGGAATTTCTTGAGAACGGCTGTATGTATCTGAATCTGATGGGTAGCATTCGAAAGAGAATTAAAATACCCATATTTTCTAAAAAAAATTTTATAACTATCACAGTTCTTTTATTATTAACAAAAACGTGTTTTTTTTTTAAAAAGCTTATAACTTCAAAACTAAACGCCCGCGTAAAAATATGAACTACTGCCAAGATATTGCAAAGTAACTGGCGATAGTTATTGTAAATATATTGTAAATTTATCGCAAATATATCGCAGCAACAATCGGCAATATACCGGCGATAGAGCGCCAAACATCAACCTGCCACATGCTGGCAATTGTTACCAAGTATTAACTCACTAAGTAGTGCCAATATAGTGGCAATAGTTCAATATTAATTAAAGTTTTAAAGTAAAACTCGCATAAAAATTGAGCACCTTAAAAAATTATTTTTGTTTTATTATAAAATTATTTCACACACAAATGTTGGGTGAAATATAAAATCTCCTGATTAAAAGGGGGTAACAAAAACAAGACAAACCTTGTCAGTTGGACTCTCCGTAAAGAGTCATTTAACCTGTTGAAATGCTTGCCTTATACATGGTGTTCAAAACGTTCCGGTACAGCTAAATAACTCGTCAGGAAAGCATTTTCGCTGAAAACACTAAATGGGAAAAATTTAGGATTTTGAAAAAGCTACCTGGTAGAATTGCCATTTTTTGGGACCTACTACAGTTTTGGGCCTTGTGAGTCCCAAGATAAATTTTTTAAATGGGAACCCCTATTTTTTCCTCCAAATTCGTTTTCAGCAGCAAATTTTACGTTCAGATAGGTATTTTTTGTGGCATCCTGGGCCAGTTTTTGGACCTTTTGGACTCAATGTATGTTTTTTCCTATAAAAATGTGTTATTTTACGTGGGTAGTGGTTTTACAGCATAGTCTCATATTTTATTCAAAAACAAGTTTTTGGGCCTTATGGGACTAATAACGATTTTTTCTCCGGTAATAAGTGGTTTAGGGGTTATTCCCACTTCATAATTTGAAATATCGAAGTTTGAGACCCAAAATCTGATTTGGACCTTACCAGCCTAATATCTGATTTTTTAAGTGATAAGTAGCTATAGGAAGCAGCAATAGGTCCTAGTGGTGCTTATTGGGTCATGCTAATGCCGGCGGTAAAATTTTGGGCCCAATGTATGTTTTTTCCTCTAAAAATGTGTTATTTTAAGTGGATAGTGATTTTACATCATATTCTTAGATTCTAGTCAGAGACATTGAGATTGAAGTCTCAAAACATGTTTTGTGCCTTACGGACCCAATATTTCTTTTCTCTACACAAGTTTGTCATTTTGAGTGATAATTAATTTTGGGTCCTATTGTTGCGTCCTATAGCTACTTACCACTAAAAAAATCAGATATTAGGCTGATAAGGCCCAAATCAGGTTTTGGGTCTCAAACTTTGATATTTCGAATTATGAAGTGGGAATACCCCCTAAACCACTTATTACCGGAGAAAAAATTGTTATTAGTCCCATAAGGCCCAAAAAAAACTTGTTTTTGAATAAAATATGAGAATATGCTGTAAAACCATTACCCACGTAAAATAACACATTTTTATAGAAAAAACATACATTGGGCCCAAAAGGCCCAAAAACTGGCCCAGGATGCCATAAAAATACCTATCTGAACGTAAAATTTGCTGCTGAAAACGGGAGGAAAAAATAGGGGTTCCCATTTAAAAAATTTATCTTGGTACTCACAAGGCCCAAAATTGTAGTAGGTCCCAAAAAATGGCAATTCTACCAGGTAGCTTTTCAAAATCCTAAATTTTTCCCATTTAGTATTTTCAGCGAAAATGCTTTCCTGACGAGTTATTTAGCCGTACCGGAACTTTTTGAACACCCTGTATACTCTCGGGGCCTTTCAATGCGTTTAAGGGAGTTATACGTGCACGCCGCCTATCGGTAAATAGCAGAAGCTTACTTATGGAGAGCCGCCCAACCGAAGTTTCCGTTCGCCACCGCTAGGAGGCTCGCGCGTATAACTCCCTTAAACGCATTGGAAGGCCCCGAGAGTATGTAAGGCAGGCATTTCAACGGTTCAAATGACTCTTTACGGAGAGTTCAACTGACAAGGCTGGCCTTGTTTTTGTTATCTCCATTTAATTAGGAGATTTTAAGTTTCACCCAACATTTGTGTGTGAAATAATTTTATAATAAAACAAAAATAATTTTTTTGAGGTGCTCAATTTTTATGCGAGTTTTACTTTAAAACTTTAATTAATATTGAACTATTGCCACTATATTGGCACTAGTTAGCTAGTTAGTCACTTGGTAACTATTGCCAACATGTGGCAGGATGATGCTTGGCGCTCTATTGCCGGCATATTGCCGATTGTTGCTGCAATATATTTGCAATATATTTGCAATAACTATTGCTAATTACTTTGCAATATCTTGGCAATAGTTCATATTTTTACGCGGACGGTCAATTTTTTTGAGAAAAATCATGATAATGCAGAATATAAATAGTTGTAATCCGTAAAAATTTGAATTCATTTTTTTAATTAGTTTTTTTAGAAAAAAATTAAAAAATTAAAAAAATGAGTTTTGTATGTCTAACGATTACTGGAGTAAAATTGACTTAATCGTTTCAAAATTCTTTGTCGTGGTAGATTTTGGATAGTTCTATGTCAAGTTCTTTGGACAAAATGATTGGTCTATAAATTTTAGAGATATTTGAGGTTAAGATTTTTTAACCTTTATTTCAAATCGGAAGTTATCGAGAACGTCTTTATGTACCAGCTCTAAATTTATCTAAATAAATAAATAAATAAATAAATAAATAAATAAATAAATAAATAAATTAAAAAATTAATACTTTTTAATCTTCATAAATGAATTTAATTATAATTATGTCATAAATTGTTGCAAAAATTATAAATTTTGTTATTACAAATTAATTAAAGGAATCAACAAATTAAGTTTGAGGAAGCTACGGGCTAATGAATTAACAGCGTTTTTTTTATGATTATGTTAAATAATTAATTCAATTTTATTTTCTATGAATTAGCAAATTAATTTAGTGGTTGCAATGTCTCGCCGCAGCGAGGAAATGAGAGTTTTGCTGCGGAGGCTATGCCACGGCGATCACGAAGGGTGGTCTGGGAGCATTTCTTCCCTTTTCCGATTTAAAAAGGGCACCAAGAAAGATTGATTACATAAAGTAAATCCTATAGAGGTAAACGCAGTTACCTGTACATAGGCTGGAATAACATTTTATCACACGTTATAACATCCTCATGGATTCCCATTGTAGGATGCTTGCGTTTGATAAATCTTTAAAAACTAACTTAAAACTAGTATGCTAATTTGCAAGAACATATCTATGAAATTTATAAGATTAACTACAACAAATAGTTGCCCAAAATTTGTAATAAACATCTACATAGACTTTATAAAATTCTTAATGTTTTTCTTAATAGTTATTTTACTTATATTTAAACACTTTAATTTCTTCGATAAAGAGTTAAAAGTTTTTACAGCCTTTATATAGCTACTTTTATCACTTATAGCTTTTTCCATTTTTGATAGCATTATACTCTTATTTCTAGTCTTAGACTCACTTAATAAGTAAGTATTTTTAAGTTTATCATAATGATATATAACTGACTCTAGTGTGAATATTTGTTTAATATGTAGTGGTTTATCTGCAGAAAAACGGTTTTTGTTGATAATTTTTAGTAACTTTATTTGAATATTTTATAGTAGATTTATGGGAGTTTTGTATACACCGCCCCAAGCTATAATTCCAGAACTTATTATACTATGAAAAAAAGCATAATATATTTTCATGAGTCTATTGGTATCCATAAATTTTCTTATTTTTGCAAAAATGAAGATCAAATATATAGTTCTATTTATTATATATTCAATATGTTTGTGCCACTTCATATTATAATCGAAATATATACCGAGATATTTATAACTTTCAGTTCTTGTAATTTTTTGTTTTTGTATTTCAACATTTATATCTAAAGGAACGCTGTCGCAGTAATTTCTAAAAGTTATAAGTTTAGTCTTGGATATATTTAGAGACAGTTTATTAAATGCTAACTACGTCGCTACTTTATCTAATAAAGCATTCATCTTGTCCTGTGACCACGTGTTATCATTCGAGATGATGACAGTGTCGTCTGTATAAGACAAGATGGAGTCCTTAGGCATATCTAACAGTAGATCATTCATATATATAATGAAAAAAGTGGTCCCAGAATTGTTCCTTGTGGCACTCCTGTGTCTAGTGTTTTTTCAGTACTAATTTTATCGTCAATTCTTACTTTTTGCTTTCTACCCGTTAGATAGCTTTTTATCAATTCTAGTACACTACCTCGTATGCCATATTTATCCAATTTTTCTAATAGTAGTGCATGGTTTACTGTATCGAAGGCCTTTGCAAGGTCTATAAATGTAGTTATTATTAGCTTGCTTTTATCTAGATTTTTATAAATTATGTCGGTTATTTTGCCCAGTGCATCCGTAGTTCCTATATTTTTTATAAATCCAAATTGGTGTTTTGAAAGAATGTTGCATTCCTTTAGGAAATTATATATTCGATTATAAATAATTTTTTCAAAAATTTTTGCAATGTTCGAAATAAGTGAGATCAGCCTGTAATTCGTTATATCTGCTTTATTTCCTGCGTTATATATAGGAATTACTTCTGCACTCTTAAGCGCCTCTGGCCACACATTTTTCTCTATCGAGAGAGTTCTTTTATAATTTTCATTACTTCATCTGCATTCGTTGAATTTAAGAATATTGATTTTGAATTATTTTCAATTTCTTTAGGTATTTCATTTGGTTTAGTTATTTGTTTACTTAATTTTTTTCCATTATTACAGTAGAAGTTATTCATGATATTTGAAATTTCGGTTTTGTCTTTTACTTTACTTCCATTATATTCTATATTTTTGATTTTGTTGTCTACTTTCTTTTGTTTTTTTCCAAATTTTTCGTTTATTATTTTCCATAGTTTTTTTGAATCATTTGAAATATCGCTAATCCTATTTTTTCATACTTAACCTTCTCATCTTTAATTACTCTATTTAGCATCTTAACGTAGTCCATGTATTCTTTTTTTAACATTGTAGATTCTTTATTCTTTTTCCACAATTTATATAGTAATTCTTTCTTTTTACACGAAAGAATTATTGCCTTAGTAATCCATTTTTTTTTTGGTGTACAATTTCTATCACTTCTTTTTTGCTTAATAACTATATTCGCTTTCTCAACGCATTGCTTTATTGTCGTTATAATTTCATCTGTTGCACAATTAGGTTCTTGTATTGTTAACATTCTATTCCAATCCACGTCTTTAGCAATATTTATTCATTTACCATAGTTGACTTTTTTTCTTATTTCTTTCTCGTTAAACGACATTCGTACATTATCAAATTGTACGAATAGTGGAAAGTGATCATGAAAAGGGTTTGTAATTTTGTATGACTTTACAGTTATTGTGTTTAATTTTATAAAGAAATTATCAATACACGTACCTCCTTGTCCAATAGATGAAGGTCTGGTTACACCATGGAAACTTGGAATATATTCATATGCTAAGAAATTGTTTAGAAATTCTTGATTAATGTTGTTATCATAGTTCTGTGTGTACATTATGTCTATGTTAAAATCTCCAATTACACAGTGATTTTTAACATTTATATTTTCTATCATGAATATTTTGGTTAACAGTACAAATTCAGTCTTAGGTATATCATGAGATCTATATATTGCTGATATTCTGAAATTTTCATTATTATTAATATTTAAATCTGTAACTAAAAATACTTTGTTCTGTCAATTTCAATTATTTTGGTATGCTGATTTATATCATTTATTATAAATAATACAACGCCGTCTGATTTATTGATTTTGCTATTGTTATAAAAAATTTTGTAATCCGGTAGTTGGAAAAATTCAATGTGGTGAATTTTCCACGTTTGGGAACATGCAATTACTGACGGTGTTACGCCTGAATTTAGGTGTATATGTGTTTATACTTAAATGTCCTGGGAGTCTGCCTCGCTCGTGAGCTCCCACTGTTCTCGGTTTAAGAAAATAAAGATAACAATATGGTTTATTTATTTATATATTATTTGTTACACTTTGGTACAATTATGTACTGAAACTTTTCGTGTACAAATAGTTGAGTTAAATATAAATAATTATATTTTAAGTTACGCTTTTGATGCAATACTGCAACGAAGCTTTTCTGTGTAAACTTACAGTTAATCTGAATTCTTTGTTGAGTTGTTCGTTGATTCATGGGCCGGTGATGCTTTCTTGACGCTGGAATCTTGCAGCGGGTACTCGAGTCTCCAGTATTTCGGCCGTAATCGACTATGCAGCGGCGTGCCGGAGGAAGTCGGGAGTGACATTGTCTCCTCGTTTGGACGCGGTTTTTATACCCAACGTAAAGATAAAAAGATGAAATAAGTATTACGCGTAAGTCGGACGCTTATGCGCAATTTCGTCAAGCGCTTACAAAATTGCTGACGGCGACCGCGATTTTATATTAACGCGATATAGATTATTAGTATGTCGATGATGGATGTCATCATACTGCGTGACGATGGATGTTACAACGGTTTATTATTTAAACATTTTACAAAAACTTCCAATTTATTTAGATTTTCATTCAGACTCTGAAGTTGACATGTAATATTACAAAATTTTTATTTCCTAATTTTTTGTTTAATTCTGTAGTATCATTGAATTCATTTTCTTTTTGTATTATTTCATCAAAATTTATCGTATCGTTGTCTATTATGTCTTTGTTTGACTTATTATTTTTCCCTTCAATGAATTCCCTCTTGGACTTGTTATTGTTTCATTTAATTAATTCAATAATTCTACAGATAGACCCGAATGTCGCGTCGACATTGGCTTGTTAAGGTAGTTACCTACTTTACCTATTTCTCTGAGTATTATAGGTCTGGCGCTGTAGTCCGTTGAATCTATAAACTTCCTTACCATGGTTTTGAATACTTCGCATCTCTCATAATCTGTTGCTTCACGGTCAATGTTGTATTTTGTCTTATATTTGTTATTGCTGTACATCCAGTTTGTACATTTCATGACGTTTGCATCACATTCACTTGCTTTGTGTACCCCTACACATTTAATGCACGTGGGACATGTGGAATCCTACATTTTTTCCCTTTGTGTCCGTATCTGCCACATATATAACACGGCTTAATGTCTATAACATCATATCGACGCCTTCTATTCATATAATTCTAACTCACGGAAGAGTGCAACATAATTCTAACTCAAAATTCTATGCAAGATAATTCCAACTCGAAATTTCGTGCAATATAATTCTAACCCGTAAGTCCGTGCATTAAAATTCCAATTCGGGCCAATACAATATGATTCCTATTCAAACTCACAGTGCAATATGATGCTAACTCGTGCGGCAAAACAATATAAATCTAATTCAAATAATCCTGGACATTATTTCTTATGACAAACAATTCTGTACTCAAGCACTTCTAATAACACGAGAGAGAAATAGTAGTACCTTATTATTTATCAATTAATCTGATGTTTTACATATACTGACATCCATACATAATCATGAAACGGAGGTATAAACGCAAAACAAAAACACGATTTTTCACAGAAAATTGGGGTTACTAATTAAATAAGCTTTACTTAAACATAAAGAAACCACCTTTAAAAGTTGAAATAGATTGGGTGCACGAGGAAACGAGCTCTCGAAAACAAGCTTCTTACGCGTGCTTATATTCAAAGCGAAATTACTGGTCAAATTAAAAGTAGCTTAAGCCTACCAAATTTTTTTGTTAAATGACTAGTAAATTTTTATATATAGTAGTACAATATCATGTACTATATATGAACCTATTATATGTTATGATACATAAAAATAACCACAATACATGCGATATATATGCGTGTAAAAAAAGCACGATTTGCGGTTTTTATGAAATTAAATTTGAATTTTTGTGGTGACTTGATATTTTCTTTACAGAAAAAGATTTCACAGTTCAAATGCTATACTCTCTAGGTGGTTTTATGAACAAATTATCGATTCTCATTAAATGCCGAGAAAAAATGCCTTTCTCTCCATAACAGCCTATCGAGGGAGCAGTACAAAGAGTACATACGAGAGTACAAAGAGTACCAAGAGTACATACGAGAGTGCAAAGAGTTCAAAGAGTACGTCCTAGGTACACAATATAATATTTAAACCTAAGTAGTCGGGGGATACGAGGTCCACGCATATTAAGGAACAACGTAGAAATGCAACAAAACGATTATTTAAATAATTTTTAAACCCAAGCACCTGGGGGATACGAGGTCCACGCGTGTTAGGAAATTACGTACACGGAAAAAAAGTAAATCTTGCTGTTTTGCAGAAGTTAAATCAACTAGGTAAAGAAAAAGTAGAAACTGCCTTAAAAAAAGTAGAATTCACTTATTTTTTAATTTTAAAAGTAAAAACTACTTATTTGAAATGCATATCAAAGCATAATGCCAATCTTACCTTACTAAAAAGTGAATTGTACGTTTTTTAAAAGCAGTTTCTACTGATACTTATGAAAGTAAAATAAACTTGCTTTTATAAGTTAAATCAACTGTGTAAAAAGTAGGATTTACTTTTTTCCGTGTAGACGTACAACAGTAAGCAAGAAAATAATTTAAATAATTTTTAAGCCCAAGCAGCCGGGGGATACGAGTTCCACGCGTATATGAGAATTACGTAGACGTGCAATACGATTATTTAAATAATTTTTAAACCCGAGTAGCTGGGGGATACGAGGTCCACGCATATATGGAAATTATGTAGACGTGCAACAATATGTAAAACAACTCACGCATATTAGGGAATTACGTCGAAGTACAACAATCAGTAATACGATTATTTAAATAATTTTTAAACCTACGTCGCCGAGAGATAAGAGTTCCATGCATATTAGGGAATAGCGTAGAAGTAAAACAATAAGCAAAACAATTATTCAAATAATTTTTAAACCAAAGTAGACGGGGGATATGAGGTCCACGCATGAAAGAGAATTACAAAGACGTACAAAAATGATCTCCTACCCCCCGGCTACTTGCGTTTAAAAATTATTTAAATAATCGTATTGCACGTCTAAGTAATTCTCATATACGCGTGGACCTCGAACCCCTGTCTACTTGGGTTTCAAAATTATTCAAATAACTGTCTTGCTTATTGTTGTACCTCTATGTAATTCCCTTACATGAGTGGACCTCGTATCCCTCGCTTACTTGGGTTTAAAAATTATTTAAATAATAGTTTAGCTTACTGTTGCACTTCTACGCTATTCCCTAATATGTGTGGACCTCTTATCCTCCGGCTACTTAGGTTTAAAACTTATTTAAATGATCGTATTGCTGATTGTTGTAATTCGACGTAATTTCCTAAAATGCGTGGACCTCGTATCCCCCGCCTACTTGAGTTTAAAAATTATTTAAATAATTGTTCTGCTTACATTGTTCCTCTTCTTCGTAATTCCATAATATGCGTGGACCTCGTATCGCCCGGCTAGTTGGGTTTAAAAATTCTTTAAATAATCGTATTGCACGTCTACGTAATTCTCATATACGCGAGGACCTCGTATCCCCGAGCTACTTAGATTTAAATAGTATATTATGTACATAGGGCACAAAGTGGGCCTTTGTAGACCGTGTATGGACTCGTCTTCGGTTCGCCAAATGCACTCGCCTTCGGCTCGTACTGGCTCACTTACGGTTCGTACTACAAACACACGAAGTCAAAAGGCCCACTAAGTCCTAGGTGCATACCATATTTTTTGTAACTTATGTATTGATTTTCGGCGTTTTTGTGCTTAAAAGCAAGGCTAAATTGATTTTTGCTTTATACGACAACGAAATACTCGAAGTAATAAATAATAAAAGAACTTGTTAAGAATAATCAAAAATCTGATACAAATTTGTGCGAATGTGAAGATGTTCATTTTCAAATAAAAATAGTATACCGGAATAAAATATATCTCTGAATAAAAAAGTCATAAAAAACATGCATTCACAAATTGATAGTGGATTTAGCTTAATTTTTGCAATTTTACGGAATTTTAGAATTGCGGGCACAAAAGTATTTACAAAAGATAGTGATTATGAAAGAGTAACATCTCTACTTTCACGAACAATGAATAACTAAGCGATTTTTTCAAATTTAATTGTTTAAAATCGCATAATAAGAAAAAGTAATTTTTTTCGTTATAAATAAATGGAATTGCGACTCGAGTATTTATCATAGATAATCGACAGTAGGTTCGTTGGAAAGCTGGCATTTTTCCCGAAATTTTAAGCTACCTAAGCTACCTCCGATATCTCTAACTGCTCTAGGAAACGAGATAATTTTTTTTTTTTGTAAAAATCGACATGTCTTTAATTATTAATATTAATAAACGTGACAGGGCTGAAAAATCGAATTAGTAGTTGTACTAACATAAAAAAAATATTGCGTCACATTTATTGCAAAATTTCATTGTTATAAATAATCGCAAAGATGCGTGTGAAAAATAGAGAAAGTTACAGTGTCACGCAAAAAAACTGAATATAGGAACTTCAAATCCGACGCGCTCGAAAATTTTTTGATATTTCGGTAACTAGTTGACGTAAACACTTCATTTTTTTTTTAATTAGGGGTAGCTCGCGAAAATATTAATATGTGGCCTACTCGTTTCCCCGAAAACTTTTATTTAACATTATTAATTAACAATAATTATTTTTATTAACTTTTTTCTTCTTTTTTCATAAATAAATAATTAACTATATTTAATTTGATGCAATGGTACATATTATTAAGAAATTAAACATATTTTTATATAATTCTGTGTATGTAAGTGTACGTGTGTGTGAATAGATTCGAAATCTGCCGCGCTTTTATGTGTTCAGAATAACGCCATGCATCAGCTACAGCAGTACAAGTACTTTGTTTGAAATACTGCAACTGGCATAAAGATTTAGTTGCAAATTTAAATTATTGAACACTTGTAAGTGCATACATGTTCTTCTGACTTATAGTATAATTACGCAAAATCATAATAATTTCTGTACTAAAGTTATGTAGGTAGTTTTTTCAACGACAATTCGGATCGGTTTCAATATCAAATTACAACTGCAAGAGATACATTTTACGGATGTTTACTGAGATTTATGCACTGGATATACGAAACCTTTGGTAGTTGTACTAACATACAACACAAGCATTAAAATTATTTATTTATAAATCCCTGCTCTTGTGCATTCACACTAGCTTTTCTAATTTCATTTTGAGAACATTTTTACACTCACGTATCTTTAATTACTCATGCACAATTCATTCTTAAGAAATAGATCAAGAAAATTTCATAAGTGATAATTCTTAATATCTGCCAATAATAATTGTACGTAAATATTTAATATTTAATTACTTATAAATAAAAATAGTTACTATAACAAAGTATTTTTATGGGTGTATAAAGGAATTATTGCTGATAACAAAATGATATAATTATTGATTAATTAAGATCGTTACAATATATTACTATTTTTTTTTAATTTTCAAGTAACATATAGTAGTTTAATTAATTACAAAAAATAATTGATACATATAAATTCAGTGAAGGTATTTGTGTTAAAAATACACCGATAGATGGAGCCCACTTTTCCACTAGTGAAAAAGATTACTCAGTCTATAAAGCATTGGCCGCTATCATTCTGCGGCAGGTGTGTGATAAAGCTTTTTAAAAAGATGGAAACTTGCGACGAGAATATCTGTTTGCTCTGTGACAAAATTATATTCCCTGACCAGCTACGAAATATCAAAGAAAGGTCTATAGCAACATTGATTGAAGCAAGCTTAAAGATGAAAGATAACAAGCATAAAAAGCTTCAAAAGTGTGAGTCAATAAATATTCATAAGAATTGTCACAGCCATTACGTTAGAGAGTCAAGCATAAAGACTGCACAACAAAGAGCTACAACTTCAAAAGAAACTGCCAGGAGAGGTAGTATTAGCTTACAAAAATTTGATTTCAGTACGTACTGTCTTTTTTACGGAGAAAATGCGTCCGATGAGTATGACGCCGAGCGGTTGAAACAGACTAAAATTCATCGATTCAAAGTTAAATATGTTACAAGCAATACTCTCAAAAATACTATTATGGAAAAAATCAATTCGCGATTAGAAAATCATAATTTACAAGATAATCGTCAGAAAGAATATAGAAACATTAAAAAACGCATAGAAAACGTAGATTTAGTTGAGCGCGCCGCTCGTTACCATAATTATTGTCTCAGGAAATTTTCAATTTTTAGCCTTACTGATCAGCTTGGTCGACCGATGAGCAAAGATACGGCCGATACCGTAGAGTACATAATATCTTATTTGTGCGAATGTAGCGACGACGAATGTCAATTTTCAATTCAAGATATTTTAAGTCAATACCAAGGAAAAGTTCCTACTAAACTAGATCCTCTCTTAAAAAAGTGATGGAGGAAATCTGTCATCACAATAAGACTGTTTTGATTGGTTGTTGCTGGCTCATTTGATTGGTATACATAGAATAAGCGCCAAAATCGAGTATGTTTGAATTTTGAAGATTGGATTCTTGACTTTGAATATTTAAAACTGAATAGTATAAAAAAAATTTCATGATTTTATTTATGAGACTTACGTTATTATCGTATAATTTAAACTATTTAAAACAAACTTTTAAAATGAAACTTGATCATGTTCATAACCTCAAAAACAAAGAGATAAATGATACGCGCGAAGCGCGCTAAAAGTAGCTAGTACAATAGAAAATAGATTATTAGAATATTTTGGTAACACAATTACGATTTATAGAGTAAAAAATGATTTGGTGGTTTGTTTTGCATCGGTAAGAGATAAGATTCTTTCCGAGGAGTGGTATAAAAATAGAAATTCTGATGCAGATAAGGAGCGTGAAAGGATTGTCGAAACATCTGCGAAATTTATTTTGGACGATATTAGATCAAAATATTATGACACAGCTAATTATCCTGCACCCAATTGTTTTTTAGATAACGTTGATAATGACATACCACCGACGTTACGAATATTTTTAGATGTTTTAATTAAAAGCCACAAAAGTTCAGAAACTTCTTATGAAATGTGGGATAAAAGAATCACAACACTTTGTCACATTATAATATATTCAGTAAGACCTCGGTCATTTTTATCCCCCATATTGCTAGGTCTATCATCAATGATGTATAAGAAACATGCTTCGGAAAATCTAATTGATTCTCTTGCGTATATTGGCTTATGTGTTTCTTATTACAAAACACAACTTTTCGAGTCCTCTGTAGTTTATCAACCTGAAAGTTATGATTCAGGCAAGTCGTATTTTCAATTTATTTATGATAATGCTGATCATAATACATGTACAATCGACGGCAGAAATACCTTCCATGCGATGGGTAGAGTAATGTGTGCAACTCCTGCCTCTGAAATATCCAGTACTACGAAAATGGAGCGCCTGCGTCGTATTCCATCGGCAAGTAATATAGGCACTTTTGGATTTGTTTCTTTGAAAATTTTTCAAAGAGGTATTCATGCAGGGCTTAAAAATATAAAAATTGAAGATGTCAATGAAACAAATTCTATACTAATCAATCAAGTAGAGAACTGGGATTTTTTGTGGTTTTACGGAAATTATACACGGCGAGAAAACATAAGTGGCTGGAATAGCTTTATGGAACAGTGAACACAAGTCAAACCGTTTCATGTTTCAAAAATAATTCCCGTCCCATTTGTGAATGCACCACCAAGTAATTACGATACCATTTTTACTGTTTTAATGGAAGCTAATGAAAAATGCGAAAGCCAATGTCAAAAAAATGTTTTCGTGACTTTCGATCAACCTTTATATCAAAAGGCTAGAGAAATCGTTGAGTGTTGTAAGGAAACTCAAAACGAAGCAAAGATCGACAAAGTTATTGTCAGGCTTGGAGGGTTCCATTTGCTTATGTCGTATCTTGGCGCAATAGGTTTCGTAATGGAAGGTAGTGGTTTAAAGGACGCATTTTGTGAAATTTATGCTGAAGTTTCAGCAGAG
This sequence comes from Torymus aiolomorphi, assembly GCA_036365515.1. Taxonomy (NCBI): domain Eukaryota; kingdom Metazoa; phylum Arthropoda; class Insecta; order Hymenoptera; family Torymidae; genus Torymus; species Torymus aiolomorphi. The sequence continues at coordinate 60,812,634 of CM070877.1, read as the reverse complement.
AAAGCATTAGCTGGCCATGCTTATTCAAGATCGATCCGAGGAAATATTTTAATTCAAAATGCTTTGGCAAATATTATTTTTTCTTCCATCGATCTCTCAGACGAAGAAGTACTTGTTTTAAATAATTTGTTTAACCACGTAGGACAATCGAAGTTCCATATGTTACTACAAAGTGATAAGTTAACAAAAATAAAAACAAGTTTTTAAACAAATTAGAATCTATAAAAGAAAACGGCCCAACTGCACGATTGTGGATTCTTTATTTTAAAATGGTTGATCTGGCTAAGCAGTTTATTCAGGCCGAAAGAAGTGAAAATTGGTTAATACATTTGAACTGTGTTCAACAAATGCTGCCTTATTTTCATGCTAGTGGCCATAATCAGTATGCTAAAAGCAGCCATTTATATTTACAAGATATGCGTAATCTTGAAAATATAATGGATGTCATGGAATATGACAAATTTAGTCGTGCAGGTTATTTTACCATAAGGTGAATTGAGAAATACCGATCAGGGGCTTTATCGAGTGTTGGGTGCAAGGCGAAATTTTCGAGGTGTTGAGAAATTTGATTGGCTATTCAAAAATTTCCAGCTCACTGATTGACCAAAAATGAAAACAGTACTTAAATTTTGTTTAGATCGATAAAGCCCCTGGTACGTG